>JADDOH010001744.1:0-278229 GCA_016648135.1 Agrypnia vestita | reverse complement strand
TTTAAACCTTCTCTTTTAAACTTCCCATTTAAACTTCTTTCAAAAAAAAAAAAGCTTCACCCCAAATACACCCTCACAACGGGGAACGTCACAGTACCTAAAACTAATTATTCATAATATTTACACAAATAGAGTACATTTAATTAAAAATCATTTATTGTATTTTAATGTCTTCTGGGAATATTGAACTGGGAAGACCTTCAGAATCGACATTTGACGTCTGACAATAATAAGCGTGACTGCGAATCTCTGTACCCTATTTCCTCTCTTTTGTTGGTGTATACACCTTTATAAAGAAGCTTCATGAAACTAACAAAGTAAAAGCAATTGAGCTAATTCTTCTTTGTCTCTCCAGAATTATTAATGTTTATCAATTGAGTAAATTGTTTTTTTTTTCTGATAAATATATTTTTAATTTTCTATAATATTTAATGAGACATCTTTAAGCATCTTGACTAATGACGATTCCTCTGGGGACAAAAATCCTGTCAAAATTATTATGAATATATAAATTGGTCTAAAAAAGAGATTAAAACAATTTTCTGGCATATTCTAGTGTATATGTAAATAATTAAGGTAAATGGCATATACACACAAAAATATATACGTCATACTCTCGTCAAAAATAGACCTCATTACCAGTGACAACATCTATATAAACTGGTTCATCGGGATGACAAATTTCAACGAAAGGTGGCGTCAGCGTAAGTCAAAGTGAAATGTGAAACATGTTACATTAATAACATGTTTACAACTTCCAACAAATTTTTTGATAGGTGTTATGGTTAATCATGGGTGGAATTGGTGAATGTTTTTGATCATCGAGATAGAGGTAGATTTAATAATTTCAGAAAATCTAAAAATAATAGCATCCATAAAACCAAGTATCAAAAAATATATTTCTTCATCAAAAATATATTTCTTCATCAAAAATATATTTCTTCTATTTTTGAATCGTTTAAAAGTAAAAACATGATATATTTATTCTCACGATTCTAAGTACTGCAAGAAGCTGACAAAATATCGAATATTCAGCTATACAAATAATATTTCTTAGATCTTAATTATACATAGATATAACTCTGTGTAAAATTAATACTTTTGTGACAATCCTAATAGCAAGCCTTCATTATTTTTGAATCGAAACAGTAAGTCTCGCGTGTAGCGGGTGCTTTACTTATATTTTAATGGAATTGACGAATAACAGACATTGTCTGTGCGACGGATTGAGCCAATCGCTACCTTCTTGGTGACTGAGTTGGACCAATAGCGGGCGCCGGTGGTGAAGTCATCCCACATGGGATGACGCACTGCACTACTACTGGGTGATGTTACAATCGCTACTATAAAAGGAGCGGATGCCATATACTCTACCCTTCAGTTCGAGACCAGTACTTACGGGCGGAGGCGCTGCCCGAGGGACTACAGCCAGATAATTCATTTGGAGAACAGCATTTGTGGACAGAGTTGCTGTCTGGACGTGTGGAAGAATCTACCATACATCAGTACCAGAGAGGATCATAACGCCACTGTGTAACAGCTAAGGATCGGTTTATATTATCCATTACGGTTAATTATTTTCACAAAGGAAATGTATTTATTTTGGGAAGATTTGAGATCGGGGTAATTATGTGTAAATAATGTCACGATTTCTTGTGTGATATTGGCTCAATTCGTATGGGTGTATCTCTCGAACGAATATATTTAGATGCATGGGGATTTTAATACCATTTGTTTAAACAAATGAATTTACGGAGCTCTACAGGCAGTGCTTAATAGATTTATAATAATTTTCGACGCTTTATGTATTGCGTAACTAGATATAAATCCAAATCGTACGACAAATTCTTCCGAACGAATATATTTTAATGCATGGGGATTTTTATACTATTTCACTAACAATTGAATATACGGAGTTCTATAAGAAATGCTTAGTAGTATTATAATAATTGTATTGCATAAGTATTGCGCAATCATTACACCCAATCAACAGCGAGCTATTCATGATTTGAGTATCTCGTAGTATTCGGCTTGACAAGTAGCTTCAGAACAATGAGTAAAGGACAGAATGGGGAGATCTAACTAAAGATTGAGAATATCTGGTTTATGATGGCCTAGCTGTACGGGGCGTAGATGCTTGCCGGCACTAGGACGTGGAACCCGCACAAGCCCCTGCAGGGTCCCTTAAAGGCGAGGCCCTCCTTATTGCTCGGAGTCGTCAATAAGCCGACCTCTTTCCTCACCAGGCGCAAGGCCATACAGCCCGCAAAAGGTTCCCTTTGTCTTTGGAAGGAATTACTGCAATAAATGCTATAAAACCTTCCACGGAATCAATATGAACTTGTTTACGCACGTCTAAGACAAAAACATTCAAGGTAAGAATATGTTAATATAAAGTGTTTATAATTATTAATTTCAGTGTTATTTAATATGTGTGAATTTTTTCCTTTGCGCCATTCGAACGATTTTACTGGTTTGTCTTCAAATAGAAATGTTTTATTTCTAATACACGAATTCTATCTGGTGAACGTATTTTATCGTAACATAAATGTATAGGTTATTAGGCTCGTTAGATGTTTATATTACGTATTATCATGCAATTGTTTCCAACATTGCTTCTATAAAAGTATTTGAAGTTACCACGATCATACACAACGGGGTTCTTTATCCATTAGATGATTCATGTGCCAAATCAATGACAAGTAGTATAGATTATATTCATCGAGATTTAGTTGCATATATTATTTCTAGTAAGGGTTTGAGTATCGGTTCCAGATTCCATTGTGAGGCGAAAATAGTTCATAATTATAGACATAGTCATCAAATTGATATTTTTGTCGCGCAAGAGATAGGACTTTTTTAGAAGTATAATTGTGTTTTATGTTTCGTCCCTGACAAACAGGATGGTATAGCTGTGGTTATTTAGGTTATACACTTAGTAAATGCAAGGAGAATTAGGTATTATCAATTTCGTACACGAACCCAAGATGTAAGAAATATTTTAGTTTATATAATTTCATTGAATATTCGCTGCAGAATAATATTTTATGAGAGAAGTACTTAATATTCCATTCAAAGCAAATGTTTTTAGTCAATATCTTTATAGATAATATTAGACACGATAGTTAATATTTTTAGTTAATATTGCATTCAAAAGCATATAATTTCATTTAATATTCGCTGCAGAATAATATTTTATGAGAGAGGTAGTCAATATTCCATCTAAAGTAAATGGTTAGTTAATATCTTGATAGACAATACTCAACAGCAAGTCAGACAGATTAGTTAATAGTTTTAGTTAAGATTGCATTCAAAAGCAAAAATGCCACAGAAGAAATATTTATAGTTAATATAATATTATCAGTTAATATATTATTTTCAGTTAATATATTTTTAGTTGATTTATTGTATAGAATAATTTCGTGTAGTATAGAACATTATTTCATAAGAAGAATTAAATTACAGTTGGTAATATATCATCGTACAGAAGATTCTATTTTAAAACAACTGTATCGCTACATCGTATTTTGTTTATGGAGTCTGCCGCCCTGAAGCGAGCACCCGCACCCCGAGCACCCGCACCCCCGAGCACCTCCCGCATACAGCTAGTGAGCGTGCGGCCTTAAACTCGCCAGCAGCTAGTGTGCGTTCCGCCGTTTACCTCCCGCGTATCGCGTGCAGTATCGCGCTCACATTTAAGAAAATGCAACGCATTTATACATTGCAACGAAATATTAATATTGAATTTAACTTCGTGACGTTTTTGCTACTTTATTACGTTTAATTATTAGGGACCCACCTAGGGTCACTTGAATTGGTAGCCGCGACTAAGAGATTGCAAATCAATTGAATATAATAGATAAAATGAAATTTCAACTCGCGACAATTATCCTACAACATAACCATATATTCTTAATACAGAATTCATCTTTAATAATTTGGTGAGGACGTCAGGGACCATGAACCACCAAACTTTGCATTGTGCACTTAAGCCAGCCATATGATAGATTGTTAGCCCTTTAAACACCAAAAAGCCTTCCGCACCTGATTCCCTATATAAATAGATTCATTTTTGTGCGATACCTATAACATCTTTATTTTCTATTATATGTATATCCAAGAAACCATGAATATGCTATTTTTTAACAAAAACACAAAATATTAAACATCATCAGATAGGTACTAGTAGCCCTCATGGCCGTCGTAGCCCAGTTGACATGACTATGGTTTCTCACATCGAGGGTTCCGGGTTCAATTCCCGGCGAGGACACAATTGATCTATGTGATTTACTCATTCCTGGGAGTTTTGCGATTTTTCACTTCTGTAATTGCGTCCCTTAGCCTGTTGAAGTGTAAAAGAAGAAAAGTACATGAATTACCACAATAAGCTTAACAAAACCATTTACAATTTTAAGTGTCCGTCTTCTACCGGTTTAACATTTAGTGTTGAATATAAACCGCCCCTTTTTTTCTTTCTATAAACTTTTCCGTATCTTACCCTTTGCTTCCAATTTCGCCAAATATGTTTCCTGATACTGCATTGTAGGTTGCAATATTATCGTTTTTAACCGATTAACCGAATAAGAGCAAATAGTATTCGGTTATTGTAAAATTGTCCAAAAAACATCTAAAACCACATGTCTCTGAAGTGCGTTGACATAATTGCCAAATAACTCTACCAAGACAAATATTTTGCCATCT
The DNA here is from genome assembly GCA_016648135.1 of Agrypnia vestita. Classification (NCBI taxonomy): domain Eukaryota; kingdom Metazoa; phylum Arthropoda; class Insecta; order Trichoptera; family Phryganeidae; genus Agrypnia; species Agrypnia vestita. The sequence goes on along the minus strand of JADDOH010001744.1, from coordinate 273,528 downwards.
TATTTCTTTGATATTTCACGCTGACATCATTTGATTCTACATGACATATCACTTTGTATTATTAGTATAGCACCAAGAAACCGACGTCTTCAAAGCTCCGTGGGAAGAGGGAATAATACGAGTGATTATTGTTTCTGAGAACTTGGAAGCATTTCGTAAAATCTGTTTATTCGGAACGAAAGCAATTTTAGATGTACACAGTGTGCTCAACAAATACTATCGCTTCAAAATTTAATTGATTATTAATCTGATTGAATATCCGTTTGCCAATTAAAAAATGTCAGCAAAACTATTTATATATATTGAATGAAGACGATTGTAAATATCGTTACCCAATTCACTCCGGTTGAAAGCTTAAACACCCGTTAAAATGGGTTATTTTTTTTATTTTTATATAAGGCAATTGATAAATGCATAGTTTTTATGAAAATCTATGCAAGAGAGATAATATATTAAAGTTTTTTTTTCACGATAATCTTTAAGGGGTTAACAACACATGCACTAAAAATATATTGAAATACATTTTTTGACGTATTAATTGCACATATAAAATTCATTTTATTATCACTGCTTACGGCATATATTGGTTAATATGTTTCATTTACAAATTATTTAGAAAATTTCAAAATGGCGGAGTTATGTACTGTCCCGCAAAGCTCCTTCTTCGTGACGTGCGCGGCTGGTGGATATGTAATGAAAGATCTAATGTTTGAGTGTAATGAAAAAGTTATGATCAGTTTAAAAAAATTAAATCTTTTAAAAAAAAAATCGAACTGAAAATGTATATTAAGTACAAAAAGAAAAAAAAAGAAAATATATATTAAGTACAAATACTCATCATTTTGTCAAAAACATAGATAATGCCAGTAGTAAGATTTGTGAAAAATTTTAACAAAATCTTTTTTTGAAAAATCATTTCCAAATGCCTAAAAAGGAGAGTTTGGAAAAAAATACAAAAATGATTATTTTGATTAAAAATTACCTACCATGCTAGCTTAAAATTGCTATAAGTCAGGCAATTTTTGAAAATTTTTAATCATGAGTCAAATTATTATAAGAACTTTAAGCCATAAGAAAAAGCAAACATTTTTTTTTTAATGTCAAGGTGGTATAACCCATACAAATTTAGAAAAAAAAATCTAATACACTTGGGAATAACGACAAGTGTTGCCATATTAATTCAAATATGTAATAGCTCATGCGTGTAGAATAAATTTTAAAATGTTTCAATTAGTTTGTGTATTTTATTACTTCGTTATTGAAACCTTTGTTCCCACTGTGAACCTTAAGAAATGGTGTATTTTTAAAGTAAATATCGTACTATAAAAGAAACGACTGTATATTAAGTACTACTGACAACGAAAGAACAACTGAAAGAACATTAACATTTTGTTGGTATAAATTCACGTGATATTAGAATATTTTAAATATAACTTTATGAAAGTCATTTCATCAATCAAAAGAGGAGACAGCAGTGGACCTATGCAGAAGAAGAAAATTAAAATGAGAAAAGTTTCATGAGGAAGGTATCGTTTTCCCAATAACTTCCCGGAAGTAATCCAACGATCACAAATTTAAACTTTTAACGATTAAATGACCATCTTAAAATATACAACGAGCTAATATAATAAAACATAATAAAAGTATATTAACAATTACAATAGTGAAATGGCTACTATCGCAATAAAATAAATGAAATATCATTTTTTACGGTACAAAAACATTTCAATTTTTACGGTATAAAAGGTTCTGAAATGTTCCTAAAAAGGTCTGGAAGCGCCCCGAGGGGACGTTCGTCTCGTTCCGCACCGCAAGTGATTTAAGAAAAAGCCAGAATGTAGGTGTTGATTATGGGTACATAAGGCGACGCGCACAGTCAAAGATTATGTTTTTGTTTTAATAGAACGTGACATCTGTGAGCGACAGAAGCTGATGATTTGTTTATTAAATTCTCGAGCGTTTAGAATCTATACAAAGGTGTATTTATTATTCTCATAAAATGAAAATGTATTATTTTTTGGATTAGTGTCTATTAGAAATAATTTAATAGTACATAAGATTAGGTTTATAGATAAATTGATTGATTATTCATTTAATGGGATACAGTGGGCAGAATAAAACTCTTAAAAAAAGACTCTCAACGCTGTTCAACCAATGAACGATGATCTCAGTTTCGTTACAACGTGACCGAGGTCTTCTTGTGAATCCGTGTAAGTCCTAGGCGATTATAGGGTGGCTCACTACTGTCATCTACAATTAAAAAATCAATGCTCCCATTACTTTACATCAACAATCAATGCATACCTTATGCTAAAAATATACCCTTTGAAAAACCAAGGCGTCTTAATTGATCCAAATCTTTCATAGCATGAACGCATGTGTCAACATAAATTTCTTCCGGTTCACAACAATTACACAATTCCTACTTCTTCTACTGTTTCCTTATATTATTTTGATGTCAGTGTAAAGCATTTCAACAAACTGGAACGCCTAAACTTCATATGTATCCGTTTCATCTACAATCTCACATCTTTCTCCATCTCAGTTTTCTACAATCTTTCCATAATCTTCTCTATTGGCCTAAAATTGCCGTGCCTTCCATGTTTTATCTCTGCTTTATAAGGTTTTTTTTCAATTCTCACTCACCTCAGTACCTGAAATCTAAATTCAACTTTCTATCTAATCATGATCTTCTTCGCCGTTTAGCTGAAAGTACTTCACTATCCATCCCATCCCCCACCCCAAGAATACAGCATATAATGCTGAATTCTTCAGCTCGTCATTTGAAGTGTAGTTGGCTAGGCTATGGAATCAGCTACATATATACATCACAGACCATAACTATCTTCAAAAGCAGACTTAAGCAATTTTTATTTTCCCTAAACCTAGTTTAATTCTCCGTCCATCTCTTACTCGTCTCGTTATCATGGAGTTAATTTTGTCACTATAACATTTTAACATTGTATATCGGAAATATATTTCAATTGTTCAACTAAATTGTGTAATTGTTGATATTCATTTTAGCCATAAACATTTACACAACAAAAACTTTATCCTCGTTTCTACTTTAATACCATTTTTATGCTAAACCAAACATAGTTTTTATCATATTTAATAAATTTTACCTAGTCCTGGCTATACGTGTACATATATGTATCTGGAAAATCAGAGAGCAATATTCATAAACTCTCAAGCTCTTCATATCGTATATTTTAATTCAATGAATTGTTATAAGATGAAGTAATAATTTAAATTCCCTTAAATGAGAATTGAATACGAAATGAGATTCTGGAGACACGTGTTAAGAATATCATGAATAGCTGACGTGCCAATGTCTTCATATTGCGGGAATAAAAATAAATGACAGACTAAGTATCTAATATCTTTTTTAAATATTTCTGGCATCGTGCCAGAAGAAAATTATGGTGGTGGAGGCGGATAGTATGGATACATCCTGGCAGATTTCCCAACCGCTGGACCGACAAAGTAAAGACCACAACACAACGGGGTATTCAATTCTAACAGCTCTGAGAACTTCTGTACGTCAAGAAGAGCAAATAATTGCTGGCAGAGGGATCAAAGAGTCTTCATGGGGAACCGATACTCAGTTATGAGGAAACGATTGTAAAAAATAGTTTTAAGATCAGTGCTTACATACGAGTATGAGAAGTAATGAGTACTGACCATACACCACAGGAAATGATTTCTTGTCCGCAATTTGATGCCACGTCTGCTGCCAATTCCTTCTCCCCCGTTTAAATAAATTACCACTTTTAAAATAAGAGGCGTTCAAAATGTGGATTCACCGCACAGTATTAAAGATATCCTAGACCAACATGATAACTAAAACTGAAGTCTTATCTAGAGCCAATGTCCGAAAAATCATTGTTTACAACTATTAAGCTCCGTAAGACATCGTATTTTGGTCAAATAATGAGAGGGAAGAATTTACCCTTCTTCGATTGGTTTTCAAAGAGAAGATTGAAGACCGCAAAGGAGTTGGAAAAATTCAGTTGTCTTGGCTTAGGAATTTCCGATAAGAAGAATCGAGGAACTGCTGCGAGCTACCCAATATAGAGATGGTTTCTGTCGGTAGATTGTCAACGTCGGGAAACCCGGCAGGATATTGAAAGAGGAAGAAAATTTTAAATTTTAAAATTGTCGAACTAAATTCTCTTAACAAGTATAATGTCTCAGTAAATAAGTCGCGCTTTATTACAAGAAGACGTTTTACTTAAGAGACTCGGATTTGGAACTAAATTTAAATAAGTATTTACGTTTATTGTAAAAAATGCTTCTTGTTTACTAAGGGATTTAATTATGCAAGAATAAATATTTCAATTGCATTATAAATGAGTCTTTAACATACGCGAAGAAGGATAATATTACACTGTGAGCCTTTCCCTCTCCTTAAAAACGGATTTAGTTGATTTCTATATATTTTTATACTAGGTACTTTTATACTTATGTAGAACTGACTTTGAATAACGAGCGTGCACTGAACGTTTTTAAAAGGAACGTTTTGAGAAATACTTTTGGGCCGGTTTTAGAAAATGAATTTTCTTGTAAATGCTACAAAAATGAGATTTATACTTTATATAATTAAATAAGAATAATAAAAATAGACTGAGTAGGTTATTTGGGCCATCAGGCCACACCAAAGTTATTGCTAAACACAAAAAAAAGACTTTGGAATGCCAAAAGTACAAAAATGCGACTATTTTTTCAATAACATTCGAAATGAAAATGTCTCGAAAATCCAGGACAGGAAATGACTCATATCAATAGAGGAAAATTTTTGAGGAGACCAAGATCAACTATTTTTGAGCTAATGGTGGCAATCTAAATGGTGATTTTATTTATCTTGTAAGAGTCTGTTCCCTATTTCATTAACTACCTGAATAATTAAAGTTATATCAGACAAAAAATCTCTTAAATTCTGTTATCAATACCTACCCGAGAAAATGCCTCAGGGCAAGTTGAGTAGCGTATAACGTACGTGTTTATCTATATTCAAAATATACATTTACGGATTTCTGGATTTTTTAAATAAGTGAAAACAGTGAAAACGCCTAAAAGCTCATAGATATTCGCAGACGTAAGTTAATTTTTTGTTAAAATGAACATCCTGAACCACATTCATCACCGCAGATGTGACATATCGCGATGTTCACTGAAATATAACTGACACTACAAAAAGCAAGCCACTGCGAAATAGCACGGTAGATATCATTACATAGAGGATTTTCCTTCTAAAAAAAAGAATGAACAAAACATATTTAATAATAGCATTTTTTTAATAATTTGCAAACGGAAAGTTTACACGATGACATCCATATTTTCCAATTTTTTTAATGTTCTCTACGCAACTCTTGTCAGCATATCGGCATATTTTTCATTTTTTTCATGACATACTTGCTTCAGAAAGCTTAAGAGATATAAGGATTAATATAGATTTTTTTTAATTTTCAATACGGAATGTAGTATATTATGTAGTTTTTAAAATAAAAGATGACTGATTACGCATTCGTGTTCTTTTCAATACCATTAAAATGAGATTTATATTATAAAATAAAATAATTACAATAATTCTTTAATTAAAAGAATGTAAAAAAAATATATTTTGAGTTGAAACTGACTGGAAAGATGATTGATTACGCATTCGTGATAAATATTATTTTCAATGCCATTGAAATAAGATTTATATTATAAAATAAAATAATTACAGTAATTTTTTAATTAAAAGAATGTAAAATAAATATTTTGTGTTGAAACTGATTGAAAATTTCTCGATATAAAATTTCAGAATCAGTAGAACCTTGGAGATGTTTTAATAAATTTCAATTTTATAAAAAGTACTTACTTTATTATAGAAAATCCATTTATGTTAGAGTAAAAAATGAAGATATAAGGAATGAATGTTAAGCTGAACTTAGTAGAAATAATAATAGATATATAATAGAATTAAAAAAGGTTCACTCAGATGGTTTGGGTATGTTCAGCGATTGAATTAGGAAAGAAGGTAAGAAAGATATATGAAGCAAGTGTTGACAGCTCCAGAAAGAGAGGACGACTGCGAAAGACGTGGCATGATCAGATTAACGACCACGGGGAAACTGCGTGATGGTAATGAAGGAAGTAAGTACTGACTTTAAATATTTTAATGTAATAACTGGTAATCTACGCAATGTCATGCATATTACCTTTTTTTAGATTTATTGGCCTTTTAAATTAAGATAAAACTATGACAAAACCAAAATCGTGTATATTTTTTAATTTTACAAGGTGTGACAAAGCTATTCCAATACTTAACAGGTAGATTTCTGCCTTAATTATAAGTGAAAAATGCTCTAACTATTTTTAATTGTAATATTTCTGACTTGTCTTCTATAAAACATTGGACTAGCATGAAAACATCTATACATTATACATATTATACATATAAAATAAAATTATTAAAACCTTGCAGAAAATATCTGGTTCAAATTTCCGCAAGGGAAAATGCGCTCTTTTGGCTTATTTTTCTTTATCAAACCTTCGCAATTTTTTGGAAAACCACACACACACACACACAACACACACACAGAGAGAGAGAAGAGAGAGAGAGAGGGAGAGTAGGAGAAGGAGAGAGAGAGATATGTTATATATATATTTGATATATATATATATAATATTAGTTATATATATAATAATATATATCTTCTAGTTACCGTTACTTAATAATTTGTATTGAGAAATTTCTAAGTCTACTGTAAACCGGAAATTTTAGGTTTTCAAAACAATTACATTTAGTACAAGTTTAATATGTCATTATTTTTTAAAATTTCGTGAATTGTGAACATAGTTACGCACATTAAGGTAATATATTTAATGAACAATCTTTTGTGAAGTGAGCGACGATTGAGTGATTATTTTTATATCATTGAAGTTTAACAAAATTGTTAACCTTTTTGTACGAAATTAATTAAATTTATCTAATTAATAAAAATGTACTTTGTCTTCACCTCTTACATACATGAAAATATCAACATATTTCAGGGCCAATGTTCTTTTTGGCAGGATACAATTTATACTAACAAATTGAAAATATAAAATCGAAGTTTAGACACTAAAAATATATTTTAAAAATATGGGAAAAGAATAATAATAAAGTACTAACATGAAAACAAATTTAAAAGGTAACTATTTGTAAAAATGACCTGGTTATTTATAATATTCTATTTACTAGTAACAAATTTTTTTCCAAAATTTCTAATTTTTCATTTTAATATTTCTTAATTTCTAATTTATCAAACTGTAATTCTGTAAAATTTTTAAACCCTTGTAATAACAGAATAATTATCCATAGTCAAAAGATGATTCGAAAATTCTAATATTTCCAAAATTCCAAAATTTTCTTTCCAAAATTTCTAATTTATCATTTATAATATTTCTAAATTTCTAATTTATCAAACAGTAATTCTGTATAATTTTTAAACCCTTATAATAACAGAATAATTATTACTTATTTTTGTTATATTAAGAATTTGACTTAAAAATCATTTTGACTTAAAAATCATTTTAAGAAATCAAATTTAAGTTTCGTTTTTTTAAATGATGCGATATAATAAATTCTTAGTACTTAATCATTTTTTTTAAATATAACTTCTATGAGGACATTTTCTATGATTCTATCTATAATATAATCGACGATTCTAATTACATTGAGATTATTTCTACTAAGATTGAAATAATTAAGAATATTTATATGAAACGTATTTCATGAACTCATCTCTAATTAAAAAATAAAAAATTTAAATAAGACTTATTATATACTAATAGAAGTATAAAAAGGAGTAAAACAAAAATACAAAGAGATTGCACATTAAAATATGATGCTGATAAATTTAAAAATAAACTTCAAAAACAGTCTGTCAGTGTCACCACAAAGGCAAAGTAATTGAAATAATTTATTAACAAACCAAAATGCCCGACAGGCATTCGTGTAAATTAAATTCTAAATCAACTGTAAAATGCTATCTTTGTCTAACGCGCATCGAGATTTATTAATAAAAAAGCTCTTCGAGCTTCGAATCGTTAAAACTTTAGAGCAAATATTTTGGAGGTCGTATTTTCCCCTCAAAATAAATTTTAAAAATGTAGATATATTATAAAATATTAATATGTATATATTAAAGATGTGTTACTTTTTTTGCATTAGAAGGATGAAGTGTGTAGGTTGTCCACTTCTAAGTCAATTAAGCATTCTGTGCTTATCGCGAAAGGCCAAAATTAAGATGGAACGACAACGTCCTCAAAGACATATCTGCCTAGGAGTTTCTAAACTGAAGAGAGCTGGCATAAAACCTAAATGAGTGGAGGAAGACTCTTGAGGAGGCCAAGATCCACCAGGAGTTGTAGAGCAAAGTGTGATGATGATGATGATGCACGTCACGATTACTGTACGAGTGGACGGCAGGCAATAAAGATAAAATGAAAACCAATGCTCGCAATTCACGGCAAATTTGTCTAATTATATAAGATAAATTATAGAAATCTCACAGAGCTATTTATGTATGATAAACGTATATGGATAAAAACTTTATAGTGCCAAATTCACCAATTCTATCGCAAGAACATATTATCAAATTACATACAAATTACATATTTTAACGTGGAGAATTATCAATTTTCTTATTAATGTATATATAATACTCATCTAAATTACTTAACATATCTACAAATCTTTATTCTTAGAACATACTTTCATATGAAAATATTTTCTAGTTAAATTTAAGTGGTTGGTTAGAATTTATGCGGTGAAAACGGAGTTTGTTCCAAGTGCCTCGATCGAGGCGAGATCTGGTGTAAAAGAGAAAAGCTTGAAGAGCTCTTGGCTGCCTTTGGTTGCGTTTCCGTTTCCCAAACGGTTAATTTGTCGATGAAGGCAGGTGACCGCCACATAAGTATTCTTACAGTAATAATATTTTGTAAAGGTCGATAAACATTATTTCATTAACTTTTTTTTCAAGCCCGTCTTGGGACGACCACACCGATCATAATTAAAATTATTGCCTACATATAAGATGATTTATTTAATTTATTACCTACGTGAAGAAGTGTACCTGCTTTTCAATTAGAAAACTGTTGACAAAGAGAATGAATTTATTTTTGTTTGAAAATGTTTGAATATGAATGTTTGAAAAATATACCAACAGAGCAAAAATGTCACAAAGGTCTAATGAAGTCTCTTATATTTACATAGAAATAATTACGTGTACATATTTATGTCGCATGTTCTAGCTGCCTTCCATGCACATTTGTACAAATTCGAGGCTTCTCTAAAGGCACACCAGGATATGAGATACGAGATATGATGGATTTTTTCAAAAAACGCGTTTTTCAATCTGTTAATTCTGTTGACGCTGGTTCTTCGGTATTTTTCCAGAACAACCATTATTCTCAAAAACTGTGAGTATTCAACTTTACTTGTATTTACCACACCAAAATAAATAAAGGATCGAGATTCTTTAGGGTAGGATTTTGCCAATCACCAATGTTATTAAAATAATCCAAATATTGACTGATCAAATCGATAAAACATCTATATTTAGACCAAACCCGGTCTAAATGTAGATGTTTTATCGATTTAATTATTTGTTCATATATTTTAACCATCTTTACTCATAGCAGTGTATTTTTTTAATAATTATTTTATTTTTAAATATTAAACAAATTAATCGACGGACCCTCTGTGTCCATAATTTTTTTTGGAATATATAAACAATTAAACATATCATCAAAACCAAACACTTAGTTAAATATCTGAAGTATCAAAAAATACCATTGAGAAAATTATTTAAATAACGTCATATGGAATAAGGAAAGTGTTAACATACTTACTTTTAAGCGCTTCCTCCTGTACCGTCTTATATTGATAACAACTTATTATATTATCTTGCCTTATATTGATAATTCTTATCTTATTGCGTATCTTCTCTATTCAATGAACGTTGGATCACCATTGCCTTAAATTCTTCAGACGTGCTATCCTCCTTCTTCCGAGTACCGATTTTCAAGATTTCTCCTGCATTATGCGATATAAGATCTGATACTTCTCTGTATGGCTCACTGCATGTCCAAGATATTTAGGTCTTTAGATTTTTATTTTTAAACACTACTTTATTCATTCTACTAGAATGCATTTTTTAGAGATACAATTCTATGAATGAGTGATCGATTCAACGCGGGAGCAAAGTTCTATGACCGCTTCACGCTAGACAGTGATGTAAAAAAACACTTGACCATGGGTGCCACTTACGTACAATGCGGACAATATTCTATTTTGTGTCGTACTTAAATTTGGTTTATTATATTAGAATTATAAATTATAACAAGAACAATATGTTTGTTCAGAATTTTTTTTAAAAAAAAGGTGTTTGTTTCAATTTACAAGATAAATTTTAAAGATAAACAAACTAGAAACTTTGGGGAAGATAAATAATTAATCATTGGTATTTTAACAATTCGTGAAAAAATATCGCAAAGAAACAAACACTCATTTGACTAAATATTTTTTCTGTGAATAAAACTTAACTAGAAACGTAAAAATTCTATTGTTTGTGTTTGTATTTCTTTCTTTTCTCTAAGCAAAAATAAATAAATTTTTAAAAATGAGTGAAATCGGGACAGTACTTAAAAAAAACCTGTTCATAGACCCGTGATTTTTTTTACGTTTACAAAAGTTAATGAAAAAGGAAGCAGAGAAATACGGCTTTGTATCATCTGACTAACTTCCAGACATATGTTTCGACATTAACAGAAACATTATTTGTACTTAGATATATAATATATAATCTCTGTTCATAAAATAATTTTTAAAATCTCTGTGCAAATCTATGTATATTGTATAATGCAATTAATAAAAAAAATGCACTAGCAATAGAATCGTCAGTGGCCGACTGCACAGTTCCACGAATAAAAAGTCAACCTGTTACATCTTGGTTCGTATTTCTATCCATACAGCTTACTTTTAGCATTATTTTGTAGATTCACATCGCATCGCATCGAAATGATAAGGCGAATGTTCGCCTTATCATTTCTTCTGTAAGTTTCCATGCTTCCATTCCATTAAATTATTCCGAGAATAGCATTTGACTATTCACTTTTGTAATCTGAGGTTTAGATCACAACTGCAGAACATATTTCTCAAGCGGATAAAAATTTCATGAGCTTGCGCAATGTTCTATTCGATTTCAACTGAAAAATCCGATGTTTTCTTTATATTGTTTTCTAGGTTTGTATTTTTATCTACTTTGTTCAAGCAACGTTCTCTTAAAAACTACGGCAAGCATTACCGCTAGTCACTTAACCAGTTACATAGTAAATTAAATTCTAATTAGGTACGTAATATTTTAATACCCATTATTTCCGCCTTCAAAGTAAGATAAATCCTTATTACTGACCAGAAATACTTAAATTGGTGGAAATAAATGCTCATAAAACCAATCCTCACATATGCAGCTGAGAATGGGTATTGAATCAAAGCAAACACAGACGTTTTTGAAATGAAAATTTTGAGACGTATCTTTGGACCAGTTCTAGATAATGGACTGTATCACAAGCGCTACAATAAAAAGATGAGCGTCATAAAAACTTATAAAACTGGGAGACTATGGTGGTTGGGTAATATTTAAAGTATGATTGAACAAGAAATACCGTCCCTGCGGAATAAATCACTAATAGGACGAAGAAGGTAAGGAAAGCCGAAATTAAGATGAAGTGATAACGTATCCAAATACATATCTGCCTTGGAGATCTAGAGCTGAAGAGAACTGGCACAAGACCTAGGTTAGTGGAGGAAGACTATTAAGGAGTCCAAGGCCTTCCAAGAGTCATTGATCTAACAGTGAAGATGATGATGAATTAACCATTGTTTACATTTCATTAAACTGTATTTATTTAAAATTGTCGTTATATACTAACCTGTTTGCCATATATTCGATCTTTATGAACAGGATCGGGTTTATTCGTGTATTACCTGAACGCACCCAAAATATCTCTTTATTTTCCTATAATGCGCGCCCGGTCTACGTATATGTCTTATCTGTGACATTGAAATGACTTTTTTCGAATTGTGTGTACTTAGTGTGTGACCACTAGGAGTAAAATTGTGCCATACTTCAGATAAAAATGTTAGTGAGTTCTGCCAACCTAAGGGATACATGGAAAAATCATCATTGTTCCATATCGGCAAGCATTTTATGAAAGTGATCAGGTATTCGTTCTGGAATAATGTAAGGCGTGCTCTCGTTTGACTTTGGCTTCTCATCGTTTTTTTTTCCTATACTCGTTGTCTGTTTTCATAATCTCCGTCCATATTTCCAAATTATATATCAAGACTATCCCAATCCGTGTTCAAAAATCAAAATTATCATCTTTAGAATTGTTTATCATCTAAGTAATACCTCTATAATTATCGGTAAATCGATGTAAACTTAATTTATAGAAATTTCATTTTTCAGTATTTTTTTCTCGTGGAAAAATTATTTTGATGACTATTTTTAACAAAGGCAACATATTTGTAACGGCATACAAGAAAGTAACATGAAAATTAATATTTTTTCATTAAAAATCCTTTATAAGCTCTCGTATTGACACGTAATTGAAATGATTATATGCATGTCACTCATGTAGCCGGACGCTTCCATATATTTTATCAATTCATGTTTCTATTCACCCCACAGTCGTCAACCCTTAGTAATCCCCGATAAGCCTTGACAGAGGAAGTGCGCTCCTCGGGCCAGGAAGACTAAAATAACAGCGATAAATGAAAACCTCTGTCCGGTTAATGAAAATAAACGGAAAAATTCTGTCAAAGAAAATGGCCAACGGAAAGGAAAATATCTTGCGCTCGTGATGGCCATTTGTGGAGGAAAATCCAGACAAAAGAAGCCGCATGACACATCGCACTGGAAAAATATTTATATAGCTTCAACAAAAATTACGGAAAATACATATTTTCCAGATAAAATACGATGCAAAATTAAAAATTTAATTGATTTTTAAGAAATTATTTTGGATTCCATCCCCATAAAACTGATAATAATTATAATTATGAAAAAAATAAAACTATTAGGAACTAGTGGTCCGTACCTGGCGTTGCCCGGGTATCAAAATTAGTTAAAAAAATTGTGGGGAAAGGTTCCATAAATCTTCAAGTTTGTGTTTACTGGGGTATTATGCCGTGTTGTTACAACCTTTCGGGCCGACGTTTCGGATCCCATTGCAGGGTCCATCATCAGGGCTGATGTGTTGTTGTGAGTGTTGCTGTTGTGGTTAAGTACCGGTTTGGAATACCGTGCCGAAGTCATGATGTGTTGTATTGTGTTGTGTGTATGATTTATCTGTTGTCTGATCACTAGCTCTGCGGAGTCTGACGAGAATGACTTTGAAGTGCCGGATACCAAGATGTTTTTAATTTGAGACCATCATCTCTATTAATATTTATCGGGCGCTTGTAGATTTCTAATGCTTCCTTGATAAGACGCGTATGGTGACTCTTAGGCTTTCCAAGGATTTCCGGTTCGAATGCAAAATGATGGCCGGTATCCAAAAAATGCTCAGCCAACACTGATTTTTCTGGATGACCGAGTTTGCATGCCCGTTTGTGCTCGTTGACCCTTTTGGAAATTGTACGCGCCGTTTGTCCCACGTACACTTTATCGCAGTTTTGACAATCGAGTCTATACACACCGTCTATTTCTAAGCGATCTCGATCCTTCGCTGATCTCAACAAATCCTTAATTTTTGAGTTGGTACCAAAAACTGTCTTAATGTCTCTTTTCTTGAGAGCTCTGTCAGTTCTGTCTGTAACGCTTTGGACAAAAGGTATTTATCCACCGGGTCCTAAATAATGAGTATGCGAAATTTGAGTCAGATTGGTCAAACAGTGTAGAGAACAGACAGACAAATACACAGACTTTGAGTTTAATAGATCTACATTAAAACAACAAACAATTAAACATAGCTTGTTATATCTTGTGGTTAGGACACTCGCCTCGTAATCCAAAAACCGCGGGTTCGAACCTCACTCCAGACCAGTAAGTTAGTCCTATTTTCATAGCACAGCGTTTAGCTTAGTTTTAAAATAGTAAGAATATTGATGTGACACGTATTCCGTATTCGCATCTCTATTTTTTATCAAAAAAATGTCTGATCTCTATACAAATCTACACCGTTTATCCGATTCGATTCAAATTTTGCATTCTTATGCTTTAGGACCCGGCGGATAACATAAGCGACATGTCCCCCCTATTGTTTTACCCCTTCTCCTCCCTTGATATATTTTCGATGCAAATCTGTACTGTTTGACCGAACGGTCTCAAAATTTGGAAACTTATATTTTAGGACTCGGCGAGTAACATAGGTGACATTTCCCCCCTATTTTTTACCCCTCCTCCTCCCCTTAATATATTTAGGATGCAAATCTGTATCGTTCGACCGATATGGAAAATTATTTGGAAACTTATTCCTTAGGACTCGGCGGGTAACATAGGCAACATCTCCCCCCTATTTTTTTTACCCTTTCCCCTACCCCTGATATATTTTCGATGCAAATCTGTACCGTTTGACTGATCGGAATCAAAATTTGGAACTTATTTTTTCAGACTCGGCGGGTAACATAGATGACATATCCCCCCTATTCTTTTACTCTTTCCTCTCCCCCTGGCATATTTTCGATACCCGTGCAACGCCGGTACAAATAGCTAGTTAGATATTTTATTATAGTTTTATATAATGCACTGTCATTAAAATAAACTAGTCGTACAATCGTGAAAAATCGTGGGACACGATAATTTTAGGACTTTGGAGCTGAATATTCATAAATAGAAAACCTTTTTTCAATTGACTTTAATAATATAAAAACGCGGTAGAAGTTATACTTTTGGCGTGAGTGTGATAATAATTGATATTGACACATTAGTATGTATCTTATGTATATTAATACAACAATACTACTTATAAAATGCAAAAATATTTTATCATATTTCTTAAAAATCATCGTTCAAATATATTTTTTTAAGAATTGTGTACTTGTATTTTAAGCAAAGCTATTTCACTCCCCCCATATCCTCAGTAGCATAGTGACGAGTATCCTCGCCTGTCACGCGGGAGGCCGGAGTTCGATTTCCAGCCGGGTAGATTTTTTTTCGTTTTTTATTATATATTTATACATTTTTTTTATTTCTTAACCTTTTTTTAATAGATAATCCCAAAAATTATTTTAATATGTAGAAAAGTTTTTTTGTTAATAATGTGAAAAAATTTTAGACAAAATATAAAATATTCTAAGAATAATAAATTCGATAGAAATATTTTTTTAGTATTCTAATGGAATTATCTTCTTCTTCTTCTAACCCTTAAACCATTGGGTTGAGTATCTTGGGCTTCGCTCTCCACATCAGCTTAATTTAGTTGCAACCTCGATACGCAGCAGTCCTCCAGCTCCTCCTGGGATGGCCCCTCGGCCTGGAACAAAATAAAAATAATCAAAAAAAATAAAAAACATCATCACGGAGGGGAGATAGAGGGAGAGATAGGAGGGAAGAGAGAGGGAGGAGTAGAGAGAGAGATAGAGAGAGATGAGAGAGCGAGAGATATATAAGATATATATATAGATATGTGTGTGTGTTCTGTTTGAGAATTCCGCGAGTGCTATTGTATGGTACAAAAGTAGTTTCTGTAATATCTCGCGTGTCCTGTAAATGGTCTTCCTGAGAAGACCTAGGTCGACGTTTCGACACGAGTACATCGAGAAAATATCGAAATATCATAGGAAAATATATCGATTACCAAAAAAAAAAAAGGTCGCCGGAAAAATATATTGAAAAAATCAGTATCAATTTCAAAAATGTAGCTTTTGGCGAAAAAAAAAAGGTCAACAGGGAAAAAATATATCGATACTTTTCAATGCGCAAAAAAAGATCAATGGAAAAAAACATTGCCAAATTTTTAATTTTTAAATTTTACTTGCCAAAAAGTGTCTACTCATTGAGTAAAAGTATCGAATACAAAGTATCGAGTACAAAAGTATCGATATTGGAAGGAAAAGTACTCGATACCACAAAGTATCGATACTTTTTTCGTTGACTTGACAATGGCATGTGATACCGTGTCGAAACGTCGACCTAGGTCTTCTCAGGGAGACCATTTACAGGAAACGCGAGATATTCCAGAAACTACTTTTGTACCATATATATATACATACCTAGTGTATTTTTGACGGACTCAAGAGAAGCGGTGGTAGCTGAGTTTGGTTGTTTGCCGCTTGTTGTTTGAGCAACCAGGGTTTGATCATTGCTCCCAGCCGTATAATTTCGTTTTTTTAGGCTTGACTTCAAACGAAATAATTAAATTTATATAGATATTAATGGCACAGTAAATAATTATCAAGAGCATTTCGTGATTTTGCATTCTCACCACACAATTTCGCTACATGCCCCGCTACATGCTTCCGCTACAAGTGCACACTGCACGTGCGCAATTCACAATGAAAATTTTACCCTGAATGCGCCAAAAGGAGATAACTTCAAAAACGTCAAGACCGTGTAATTCGGTTGGGCGAGCTTTGCGTTTTGCCTGAGCCATTACGCATTGCGCGCTGATTACACTCTTATTATCTAATGCTAATAATATAATAATGTGTTGTATTCTTATTATCTAATGTAATTCCAGTATGTCACGGACATAATGGACAAACAGACAACTACATTATTATATATAATGATATTTAGATTATAATTTTAAATTATTTGACATGATTAATGTCAAATAATTTAATGTCAATAAATTAAAAAATGTTTTGTATGCATTCACCCGACATTTGATTTTAAATTGTTAAGCAACATTTTGCTAATATAATATGTAAATTAACAATGAAACAACTATTTTAGGACTATTGCTTTTCACTCAGTGCTCTAACTGAAATTATGATAGTTCTCTTAGTAATATTTCGTTTTAGAATTTTAATAATGATAAATCTTATTTCGTTTTAAGTAGGTAAAATTTATATTTTGAAGGAAAATTTTTCATTTATATTAATTACTAACATAAATATTTTCAGCTGAATTTTAAAAAAGTATTTTAAAAAAATTACCCAATTACTTTTTCATGTAAATAACTAAATTTGGAAGACTGTAAAAATGATTGAAAAATAATTTAATCTTCAACATTGTGTTGCTTTTAATATCACAAAAAAATTATCATAGTTTTCAAAAATATTTTTTGACTCGTGATAAATTGTAAGCTTATTAAAATTTCATATTACATTTCAGAGATAAGATTTTTTCTTTTTTTAAATTAAATATTTCTACTGGTATTTTAAATAATAAACTTTTAAGGGCAAGTATCGTATTATTTGTTTATTGATTTATAAAATGATGACAATGATGATATTCTCAGGCATCAATTTCATATATTAGGTCCGTAGTAAACGACACCAGCACTAGTCCACCAAACGCTCACAAGTAACTTTTTTGGAGTCAAGTTTCGCTTGGGGCATGGTTTGGCTGGTTCGGCAGGGTTCAGCCATTGCGATGAGCGCTTCCGATTATCGTACAGGATCCACTTTTCATCACAGGTAATGATTCGATTTAAAATCCCTTCATTATTGTGCCGGTTGAGTAATGCAACGCAGCAGTCAACGCGCGTTTGTTGATTTGCTTCACTCAATTCGTGAGGTACCCACCTTTCAAGCTTTTTCACCTTACCAGTTTTATCACTAACACCGCAGCCTGCAGCTAACTCGGATGTGGTTTGCGATGGATCCGCTTCCACAATAGCCTTCAATTCTTCATTATCAACTTTGGTCTCCGGCCGTCCACGGGGCTTGTTCTGCAGGTCGAAATTTCCAGAACGAAAACGTTGGAACCAAAAACGCACTGTGTTTTCTTTTGCGGCACCGTCGCCATACACATCATTAATCCTTCGAGCCGTTTCTGCAGCACTGGTGCCACGGTGGAACTCGTACTCGTAAATAACGCGATATTCCAAGTTTTTCATTTTGTAAACTGAGTGACGCAAAGAAAAAAACAATTGAGGAAAAAACAAATGAATTATAATTTTCAAAACACAAATACATGAGTAAATAGCTGTATAAATTTGGATTTGGAATTCCTAACCAAAGAAAAGATATTTGAGATCAAATTTGCCAGTACGGCAAAACGCCAATTTCATATGTAAGGACCTAATATATACTTTGAACGTTTTGATGTTTCCAGTTTCACATATATAAAATAAATTTATGTTATTCGCTTTAAAATTTATGAACATTTTCAGATTTCGGCAATTTCAAATATTTTTCTCATAACATTTATTTCGGCAATTTAGTATGAATTGCTTGATTCTATAATTTATTATTGCTTTACTTTATGAGTAGGTACTAAAAATATTATTACTTTTATTTTTTTATTTGAGTTTATATTGAGTATGCTATTAATAAGCCCGACCGTCATCTGCAAGCACATTAATGCATGTCCGTATAGTAATGTATGCAATTGAAACCTGGAACCGTTACAGGAAGAACGGAAGTTGACATGCAGTAGTTCTTGCGTGTATGTCGGTAATCGAACAGTGAATAATGAATAAATACCAATACTGTCATTGTCATGAGTAAATATTCTTAAATGGAGAGGAGTAAATATTGTCATGAGATTCTTAAATGGAGGGGAGTTAAACACAATCGAATGTTTTCAGAACAGCATGATCAATTTTGTAAATATCTGGAAGACTGTTGAATGCGTGAGTATAAAAAACAGCGCATCAGGCGCAGAATTCAATCGAGTTCGACAGCTGTCAAAATCCACAGATAAGTAAACTGTGAAACCATGCGATAGAAAAAAGACGCGAATACCAAAGGCAAGTGGGATATTCTAGTCCGACAAATTAGTGCGAATTATGAAATAGTGTTCTTGCATTGTGTGCATTCTAGCATATTGTGTCCAGTGACTTTAACAATAAAGTTTGAAATCGCAGTAGATTAAATGTGTTTGGCATATGAAATGATAGAGTAAGAAGAGAATGGTATTGAATTAAAGAAAACATACGAGGTTACGGAAGCTTTATCCGCTATCCTGGTTGGGCAACTTTCAGAAATGTTCGCGGGATTGAAGACTTGGACAAATAAAAGATATTTTGTGGTCCTGCAAATAGATAACCTACCCCAAAACATAGGTACGATATCAGAATAAAAAAAATCGAGGACCAGTGGCAAAAAACGCCCCATAGCGCATGGTCACCGTTAAATGTTTCAACAGTCGATGAGAGTGAAAGAGAAAATGTATGAAAATGATATAGGTAAGTTACATTAGGACACAAGCGTTTCGCGTTCTATTTTTTCTACCGATCTTGCAGAAAATCAGCGTAATATTAGGTTAGTTAAATTCTATACTATTTATAAAAATTCAATTAAAATTTTTTAATGTTAAATAAAAATAAATAAACATACGAATTGGATTTACAAAAATCTGTGGTTTCATTAAAAATCAAGTCTTCAAGATTATAGATAATAAGTTTAAATATAATTAATAAAATACTTGACATGTTGATGATCACAAATTAAACCATACTTTAGAAGAATAGTGTACTGTCGTACGGTGAAAATTTTGTATGGGGGCACCCCATCCCCAAGCAAACAGGGCCATCATTATCTCAATCAACCAAAAATTTACTAACGAATTATCATATTAATTTTATGATAAACCATCTACTTTGAACTTTGGGATAGTGATAATTTGAATGAACTATTTTTTCTGTGGGAAAATAACGATAATGAGGTGAATATGAGGTTTACACAAATATTTGATGACAATTGGGTAGAGTAAACATGCATCAAAAATGTGGTTTGTATGTCACATAGCAATGTGCGGGACCGATTTAAAAGCTTTTGAATAAATAAACTATTATTTGCAATAACTTTTTGTTTTTATTGTTGTTTTAGAAATATTTTTTACGAGACCTTGCACAAGACATCAGGACGCTATATTGATTGTTCAATCGATTCCTTAGGCATACTAAAATTTGAGATAGAAAATTTATTTAAGATAACCAGATTTTATATTTACTCATCTCGATTTATTTCTCTTACGTATGTTTATAAATACATCAATTTCATAAAATAGTACTTTCAAAAACTTTAAATTAAAAGTTTATTAACTAAAAATTGAAGTTTCCAAATAAAAGACTATAAATGTAGAATTCCAGGTCTTCTCTGTAGTCGCGTGCTTTGGAGTTGTTGATTCTGTGCCATAAGTTTTTAACTAATTTAACTTTTCCTTGTTCCCATCCATCTTCTATTCGATTCATTATCTTGTTTTGTATACTAAATTGTAAACTAGAAATAAATTTCGATTGTTCAACTAAATTATGTGGATGGTTGGAAGAAAAAGTGAGTATCTTGAAACACCCTGCATCTTTAAAAAAACAGATGACAATCTACAAGAAATGACTTTTGATAATTAACAAAATAATTCCAAAGGTATCTTTTTAAAAATTAAATCTATATGTTCCCCGTGGAAAGAGTATATAGACTAGGTACATTTTTCACGTACACACAATAAAAAAATTTAATGGATAAAATATTAATGAAATTACCAAAAATGTGCTTTACTCCAGACCCACAAAATACACTTCAGCGATAAAGCGCCACCAACAAGCTGTTTTAGTGTTAGACCAATGTTGACTGAGAACTTTCAGTGCCCAGGTTCAGGACTAGTTGCCCAGTACCACTTCACATGCCGAGGGGTTAAGTGTCTTAATGCCCTTCCACGTGAATTAAATGTGAAAGTGAAGTATTCAAAATTTACATCAAAAATTTACAAAACCAACCGCAGTAAGACATTAAAGTTCCATAAAATGTGTATATTAACAATGATAATGATTATGTGCTGAAAGGGTCTAGACTGGTTGACACATGCAGAAGCAGCGCAAGACAGGGGAATATGGAAGCACCTTGAGAATCTTTGAGCCTTCGACCCTACTAGGACAGAGGGATGAAGACGATAATGATGATTATGTGCTGCAATATGTAATAAAATATCACAATCACAATGCCCCCAAATTAAATTTAAACGAGTAATGGTTTCTCATCTCAATTGGGTGTGTTAATTTTCTTATAATTATTTTATTTAATTTTTTTAATTATAATTTTTTTTTAAATAGACCATCTACAAGTCATTATTTACCCTAACAGATGGTCCTAGAGTGACATTTTATTATAAAGCATAAATATTTTATGATCATTTTGAATGATATAATTACACGATACTTTTTTTATGATAAATTCATAATAAATAATGTCTAAATGATAAAATGAATTGTAAATAATACTCAGAACAAGTATTATCCAAATACATTTGTAATTTGTAATATATGATGTGTAGTGTCACAAAATGTGTAAATAGCGCAATATCCAAATTCCCAATGATGACAATGACATCCTGTAAGAACCTGTAAGACCTGTAAGACCTTCCACTTTAAAACACACTACCATACTCTGGAATTAGCTAAAACATTCGAGGAAAGTCCATAACAGTCAGGAAGCGACGGAAACAAACAACAATTGTCTGGAGTGTTCGAAAAACCAATATGTTTGCTATAAAAGCGAAGCCGTGTCGCGGCCTTAGTTTTGAGTTAGTTGAGTCGTGTTTTGACAGATCGTTAAGTGCAAAGTACATCGCGGACTACGGCCAGGTGTGCCCAGTCGTGAAATTGCAGAGCGACAGATATCGAGCGAAATAATCGGATGAGTGCTTACCTAAATACTTTTAGTGCTAACTAATAGTGGCCGAAATAAATGCAACTAATACGTACGTGCGAGAATCGTATGGAATATTCAATGTTAAATAAAGTATTTACAGCGATAATAAAGTATTCATATATATATTACGAAATAGTGACATTGAAAGAATAGGTAAGTTGAATTCGTGTTAAGTGACTTTGTACATTGAGTAAATAATTAATCACTTATTAATAAATCGCTACTTAATTTCCAGTGTTTTCATTTGCCTCTCGCAGCCACAACTTGTGTAAATAAAAACATTTTTAAAACATCTCAATGACTAAGAGCATAAGGGCTTCATTTAAAGGTCAACGATGATGACTTCTCTCAATTCTAAAACAATAGCCCATTGAGAATCTAAAAGGCTGCCGTAATCCAATGCCGTGCACTTTGTTCTTAAGAAAGTAAAGACGTTTAGAGAAATCAATTTGGAAGTCTGCTTCCATCGTCATTCTCCCGGCCGATGAGAAATCGCAAACTGTGATCTTAATAGCCTCGTTCGGAACTGCATAGAAAGGCTCGAACAAAAGGAGACGCTCAATTATTTAAAACCTTTTTCCGCTCGAGAACAAATGAAGTACGACGAATGTAGGTACTTGCCCGTCCCGACCCGTGTACAGTTTTGATAAAATTGCGTTAGGTGTAGTGCTGGACTGCATTCATCATTCAAACTTTGTTCTTTCCGTCCGTAAATTCAGTCTCTTTCATGAAGTGTATTGTATTTTAATGAAAGTATAGGAAAATTTATGTCAAAAATTATATCAATTAAAAAAAAACATCTTTTATTTAAATAGGGTACACCATCTTGAAGCATCAAAAATACATTTTTTTTGTATCATATTTTTACCAAAAAACCCACGCCCATTACGCTATACCCTCCCCTACATAGATAGATTGACAAAATTCTGTATTTAAGTTAGTTATAATTGTATCAAACGATGAGAGGAAGTGCTCCTCTCGAAACTATAGTTTTGATAGGTGACTAAAATATTATATGTAGTACAAAATTTAAATCCCGGCATACTGTGATGCGTGTTACGAGTACTTAAGTGCGAAAAATTCTAGTAGCGCATCTGCGGGATAGAAACGGCGTGAAAGAAGTATCGGTACCAGGGACAAGTGTTGATTATGCAAATTACAGAATAGTGTTCCGATTAAATTTTCATTCAGTTAATTAAATAAAGGTGTAATTGTTTCCCACATTTAAGATTCCGATACAACAGAAAAACGACATAATTTTTATTTAAATATACCCTTCAGTTTGTCAAAGTTATAAAATAACGCAATTAACCCCTCCAAAGAGCGCCAAACTAACTAACTAACTAACGGCGTGATATTAAGTCAATTGGTTAGTTAGTTAGTTAATTGGTCAATCAGGTTGGGTTAGGTGAGGTTAGGTTAGATTAGTCAGTTAGTTAGTTAGTGAGTTAATTAGTCAATTAGATTAGGTTAGGTTATGTACTTCAGGTAACTTTTTAATAATGAATAAAGAAGAAAATATATATAGTTTCAATGAAGTAACATTTTTGAAAAGTTTGCTACCTTACGTACATTAATTCGAACAGAGTGTCATTCCAGAGAAAATATGATGGTGAAGACTCTTTGCCAAGCGGTGCCGGAGTCCGACTGTCCAACCGTATTAACCAATTTGTTTTTCCGTGTGGAAGATTAATCCTGGATGCGAAACCAAAATTCTGAACTTCGCTTGATATATATTTTTCAATAATTGCTTGACATGTTGCAATTTATGTGAGTACCTTATACGGAAGCGTTCTTCTTTCTGGTGCTTTTAATCTGTTATTACATAAATTTATTTTTATATTTAATTTTACGCTTCAACAGGCGAAGAGGCCCAATTACAGAAGCAAAACACATCAAAAAATACCCAGGTTTGAGTAAATCACATAGATAAATTTTGACTTCACCTTGAATCGAACCCGTAACCCTCGGTGTGAGAAACCAGTGTCACTCCCACTGGGCTACGAGGGCCGCATACATAATATAATACATTGGCGTAATCGCTTAATTCCTTTAAAAGTTGCACACTACACGTTACAGTGTGCCTTATTTCTTTATACATCTTACCTATTATGTACCTGCATGTCATATTTTCTGTTTATATATGCATATCCTCTTATATCTTTTATATCAGTTGTATCATAATTTAATATGTTTATATTTATATGAAATGTGTGGGACTGCACTAGGCTCCCTACATACTGAAACAAAGTTTTATTATTATTATTACATCCGTCCTG
This sequence comes from Agrypnia vestita, assembly GCA_016648135.1. NCBI lineage: Eukaryota > Metazoa > Arthropoda > Insecta > Trichoptera > Phryganeidae > Agrypnia > Agrypnia vestita. Next base: position 249,453 of record JADDOH010001744.1, on the reverse strand, counting down.
TATTTTGACACGTAGATTAAGTTATATATTGGCTTACATATTAGAAAAATCATATTATTTTTATTTTTCTACATCCACCTCAGGCATTCATTTTATCTTGTCATACATAGTATTTAAATAAATTAAATAGATCGCGGTTAACAAAATATGACGCTTCTATTGGAAAATTATTGTTAGTTAAACGAACTGAAACATAATTTCATGTGAATTTATAGTTTTAATACAAAATTATAATATAATATTATCACGAGATAATTAAATCCAGAGAAACTGCACATAATCAAAGGTTTTCCGAACAATGCACGTTTCAATAAAGGTTTAGAAGCGATCCTGTACAAAACTATTATTAATACAGGTTAACATGAACATCGCTTATCAAACTTTACGGCTGTTATGCCAAATGAATTTTCATCAATTAATAAAGAATTGTTACTACGTGTTCTATGAGCTCAGATTATTGCCAAGAAAATGAAAGAAAAACTTGCAGCTTCAATGTTAAAGTCAGCACTTATGTTGCTTTTCTTCTATATGTATTCTATAAAACAAGCAGCAAGGATGCTGACTTATTTTATAGAATACAAAGATGTGCAAAAAATTGAAGAACTTATAAATTGCGACGCGATCGCTCTTGGTACTTAATTATTTATTCATTTCACAAATATTCATTTTTAAATTTTTACTGTCTACACATCGATTTTTGATTTTTAATTTGTTATTATACATTGCATCCTTACGAAGGGACTACTGGCCCTGAAACATGTTAAGATTTTCAATATATAAGCGGTGAAAAAATATTTGTATTAATTAAATAAATTAATTATTTTGTTTATACACCTAATAAACATAGTAACGACACTGTAGTTGATATATATATATACATAACATATTATACGAATTTATACAACAGACTTCGAATATCAGCCGATTTTGATTCGAAATCCTTTTGTTCGGATAGTTTGTTTTACGCTCTGTTAAAAGGTCATGCAGTACTATTAGTATTGACAGTTCATTATTTTTTACTGCCAGTTTATCATTTTTTGTAGTTTCTCGTGGAGAGAAATATTTTTCATTTTATCACATTTTATTGTGTTACTATCACGTTTCTTCATTATCACCGGAGAATTTTTCTCTCGATAAAAGTCAGCGAGAATCTGACAACTCTTATTTTGCATTAATAAAAATAATTTTGCCAATTTCAATTAATGAATATTGACGTTAATTTTGTCCTTAACAATAATCTAATATATTATTTTGTATTTGATATTTTAAGTAAAATATTATAATAATTAACATAATAAATATCATTAAACCTTAATTTGTTGAAACGTGTCTCAACAGACTAAGATTTTTGTCTAAAAAAATTAAAATGCGTAAAACTAGAATCCAAGTGTGTTTTTTTTCATATGTGTGATTATGAAGTTCTACAAGCTTACCTCGGAAACGGTAAATCAAATGTTATTAATGTAATTATGTTGTCTTATTACTTTATTTGTAACTTAGCATATTGTATAATAATCCTCATAATTTTTTAAATTATAAAATACTGAAATTTGTTTCTTAATTAAAAAATATATGTAGATATGAATATTTGTAAAATTTATTAATCGGGTTTATATAAAAATAACCAATAAGGTGTAAGGTATAAGTAAGATAATGAGCGTGTGATACAAGTCATGAGCTTCAGATATTTAGATGTAGAGATCTGTAGCCATGGTGAGCTGTATAATGAAGTCCGTGAGAAAGTTAATAAAACATTCACCGTATTAGAGTATCTCAAGAATTTGGTCTGGAAGAACAAAAATATGCGTGTTGAAAGCAAGGTCAAGATATACAAGACATGTGTGCGACTTATCATGACATATGCAGTAGAGACGCGGGCTGACACTGTCCGCACCAAAGGACTCCTCAGAATATCTGAAATGAAAGTGCTGTGATCCATTACTGGAAAAACGTCATGTCATGGATCGATGTTCGAAATGTAGACAAGGAAAACTTGCTAAATAGCATGATGGAGGAGATCCAAAAGGAGACTCTGGATGGATCACGTAGCCAGAATGGACAGAGACTCATGAATAGAGCAGCGAATAATGCCCACCGGAAAGATCACCGGGAAGACCACCGAAAAAATAAAGGGATAGCTGGACCTCGTTATCCTAGAAGGCCTAGTTCACCACAAGTATGAGTTTTGCCTGTAGTTACTAGAAACAATGGGAGTAAAAAGAAGAGGGTTGGTTCTTGAAACTTTAGGAGGAACATTGATCGAGAGTTTGGATAATAATTCGGGACAATCAATTGAGCGTGAGGATATTTTTAGCAAGAAAATTAGGTCTGCTATTTCACGACGTTTTTGCAAAGGTTTTTGTGATGTTTTTCTGCATATTTCAAGATATTGCTCTCGTGTAAAGTTTAATTTCAACCGATACATGTATTTGATAAAAAAAAAATTGTATATTTTCGATTCGTGATATTTGCAGGATTCCAGATTTTTGAAGTGTATTCTAAATTACTACGCACAAATGTGCAATACAGAATTTTGAGGGTATGATGGTAAATGAGGTAGTACTACGCATTATGAAGCCAAGCGCGCGGGAAGCCATTGTTATAATGTTATCAATGTGGGCATCAAAGAGTAGTTTGCTATCATGGTAAACACCCAGATCTCGCACACATGTCAAGCACATGAAGGTTTTGGCCCTTTATGATGTACATAGTTAATAAATAAAATGTTGCGTTTGCGACTGAATGAGACTACTGAACATTTAAAAGGATTAAGGTCCAAACGGTTGAAGAGCGATATATCTGCTTGTTTAGTAACAGTTGTAAAGATTTTCGTATCGTCAGCGAGTTAGTAAGTTATTTTATTTATTTATTAGCGAGTGTATTATTTATTTTTTATTTATTTATTTTTATTCGGAAAACCAACAGCTAACAATAATTAAGTAAATAGAAAGAATGTGAAACAAAAAGCTTATTTGCCTGGTGTACTATATATGATATATTATTTTGATGAAACCGTATATAAATGATTTAATGGAAAATAATAACATTCATTTTATTTGAAAAATGGATCAGAAAGCAAGCGTTGCACATGAGTAGGGTTATTTTGAAATAAGTCTAAATTATACTTTTTATTGAGTGCATAAAATTTTATTTTTAGCAAGAAAATTAAGTCTGCTATTTCACGACGTTTTTGCAGGGGTATAATGATGAAGAAGAATAATTTTTTTACTGTTTTTCTGTTTGTACTGTTTTTAGAAGACTATATTGATGTTTTTTCATCATGTACATTTCATAGATAGTATATTTTTAAACGGTTTTTTATCATTGTTTTTGTTGGAACGTATCTTCCGCAGAATAAGGTTTGTTTGATATTTTATAATTAATAATTGTAGGTACAAATATGGTTTTGAGATCTTATCTCTCAATGTGATCTCTGATTTCATCTTTAAATCAAACTCCGAAAATATGTAGGTATATAATATCTAGATTTGTTTAAATAATTTTAAATGATATATCCCATTGCGTCTCATTCCAAGCAACTACTACTACTACACTGTTTATTTACATTCCTTCAGCTATTTTAATAACCATAAGTCTTCAAAAATATTATTTTTATAATATTTATTGCCATAAAATAGTAAGCTATACAAAAGCAGCCACTTTGTTAGCTTACGATTAAAAGTGTCACATAAATTTGTGGTAGATTCAGTTATTTAGTTGGTTGAACATTCGCGGCGAGACAACCAAATGAATGCGTCGTTTTTACCCTAAAAACAAAACCCTATTTTGACAGGGGAGCGAGTGAGAGGTGTTTGTTTTGAACTTGTTTTGTTTTCAAGTCTGAAATGAAAGTGGGTCATCGCGAACTTCATTTACTTACGAATTTGTTTATTAAATTGTGTTTCTCTACTGTTCATTGTTGACAGAAAATGAAGTGCATCATTTTTAATTATATTTATATTTATAAAATATTTTAATTTTGTCATAGTTTTAATAGAGCTTGTACAGGTTTGGGTATGTGATGAAATATGTAAAGTTTGTGACAATGATTTGTACCAAAAGAGACCCGCCCCTAACATCCAGGCTCCCTTCTATGTTCAGTGTATATAGCGTATATATGTTTGTATCATGGTGTAAATGAGTATTCTGGCAAAGATAAGTCACACATATAATATATGATAGGTATAGAAATAATATCTTTCACAGATTCACTAAGAATGGTAGTAATATGTACAAAAGTTCAATTCTATATTAAAATGCTTGTTTTCATGGAATGCGCGCGATATCACTGATGACGTAGTCGGATGCCGAAGAAAAAATAAACAGCACGTGCCTAGAGCCGCGAGCGCTCCGTGCTGCTAGGCGCGTTCTGATGCCTCATATGCTGACTTCTGTTTTGGACAATTTGGTGGTTGTCGTCCTCTAAAGGCATTATATGCTGCAACTGATTTAATAAATCCAAGAATTGCTTAAATTTACTTATATGAAAATATTATAATAAAATCTCGTTTATTTTTTATTCCCTATTTCACCACCACAGACTCAAAAACCTTTGGCAAGACCAAAGCATAGCCAGAAAATATATAATGAGACCTTCTAAAATGAGCCTTTTCAACAGGTTCGAACTAATATTTTCATAAAATTTATTTTAGAACTAGTTTATATAGATTTATATTATATATTTTTAGGTGGGTAGTTTAGTTATTTTTTACCATTTTGCATTTTTTGAACTATATTTTAATAAGATTATATTATAATATAATATTATTATGCCTTTGATAATTGTTATATTACCTGCCAAAGACTTTTCGTATTCAGTCATAGAACATATAATCGGCCATATTTTTAAATTATTATTATTTAGTTATTCACAAATTGTGAATAACTTAACGTTCGCTTACGTTTTAGAGCTTTTTGATTGGCTGAATTCAATAATTCCGAGCCTGTCAAACTTAATGTCATCAAAATTGGCGGCGTTACAACGTTTCAAAATACCGCAATAGCAATGATTGCCATTTTCAGAAAATGTTTCTATAAACATTAATAACAATTTATCAGTTTTCGGTAATATGTGTAGATATACGAAATTTGCGGTCAATATCAGCAATGCCGGAATATTTGGCTCTACTCAAGGCTCGAGGCAAAAGCAGTATATAATCAGTGGCATAGCTGTCTGGCAATATAGCTTTGTTGCGAATGAATACGTAGCTATTTCTAAAATTTAAAAAAATGTGAAAACATGATCTAGTAGTATTTTTAAACGTTAAAATAAGTGCAATATATGAAATGTTCTTGATTCGAACATATTATATATATAACTTTCAAAAATTTGATAATGTATGGATGTTCTTACGATGGAATTGGTGAAGGTTGCATTGTGCAGAGTGATCACTTTCGCCAGATCTTACAGGTTTTAAGCCCTGAGCCATCGTATAAGAGACTTCCATTCACTTTTCTCATCTATTAATAGCTTCGTCACTGTGAGACTTCTATAATTTATCCTTCATTATTTTTTTTATTTTAATTCAATTTATAACTTTTTTGCATGTGGATAATACCCTTTTTCAAAAACAGAAATTAACCCAAACACAGATTAGAAATTAACCGATTAAGAGTTTATTTCTGACAGATGAGTTCAACCTCTGGTGATAATATAATATTTTTACAACAATTTACCTTTTTAAATTATTTTTTTTAATTATTAACTCTCTCTTTTTTAAATTTTTACAACACCTACTATTAATTATTTTATTATGTGTGCCGACTATAAATTAATTTTCGCAGTAATTTTAGTGCAAATGTGCACCAATTTTTGCAATCACGCAAGAATGTACAGGCCTAATAAGGAAGATTTAATCTTTACCTAAATTAACTACTCAATATTCTAACCCAGTTTTCATGCTTCATCCCATTAGAGTCCAATAGATCATTTATAATGTTAGTCAATGTTCGGTCAAACCATAAATCTGGTTTCAAATATTTATTTCTGTATGCGGTGGTTGGGAACATGTGCGCGCATATATTAATTATTTATTAGTATGATATTCCTTCCTTTTGCCAAGAACCGATCTTTGTCGGGAATCAGGGATCCTTAGGGAGTGTCCAAGTATTTCTTGTTGGATTTATTGGTTTCGTGCAACGATTTTAAGGAACTCTCCAAGTGCGTGCTTTCGCGCTGGACTCGTCAATGGTGCGTGCCCGCACGGCGCGTCCCTTTTAATCTCATTTTCCTTTTCTATCTTCCGTCTCTTTCACACGCTTAGACAGACGTCCATCCAGATACATAACAATTAATGCATGTATATACACATCCGCACGCCGTAGAGAACACATAACGTATAGATATTAGCAGTATTCTTTAAGCTCATTCCTAGAGCACGATACTGGAAACTTGTTATCCTACACTATATATGAGCCTAGAAGGGAACTCATATAATTTCCTTATAAACTACACTTGAATGATTCTTTCGCAATTAGGGGTAAGCTGCAATCTCTACAATTTATTTAAACCTATTATTTCGAAAACTCTATCCATGTAACTAATAAAATACTACGTATAGAATTACTCAAAATTACAGCTGTGGTTCTATTCAGAGTATCCGCTGAGTAAATTAAATCTTGTAAATGTAATGTAGGCAGCAGGCTATCATACAAGTTTCTTGGACTTCTGTCTTCTTGGTGTAAATTTGAATTCTTATCTGAATATTTAAATTCGTATTATTAATCAAAATACAGTTAAATGGTTACATAATTAATTATACAGAGATACTAATGGAAAATTCAAGACACTCAACATTAAATTTTGTCTCAAATGAAATAGAACTTTAATATTACTAACACAGTGTATTTCAAAACTTACCAAAAAATTGTATTTTTTATCTACCCCACTAATTTGATTTTGCTTGTAACGCCTAATAAAGTTTGATGTCCAAATTTCATCTTGTCATTATTTTGATGGAATTGTCTGGATATTTTTTGAGTGGATGGATTGGTTTATTGACCGAGTACGTAACTCAAATGCAATAATGACACATAATATTTGCTAAATTTATTTTTTTAATTTATTATGATCCTAAAGTGATATTTGAATATAAAGAATAAATATTTTATGAATATTTTGAATACAACATGATTATAATAAATAATGGTTTAATGATAAAGTAAATTCAAAACAAATTAAAGACTGTCACAGATCAATAAATAAATTTAGGAATGAGTTCTAGATTAATAAGTTTTACGGCGCAGGATCCAACCAACGTGTGTCTACGAATTACAGTTCTCGATGGAATATAGTTTTGTCTATGGTGACCATCAGTGGCGTGCAGCGCGTACAAGCAAAAAAGCTGTGCATTAGTAAAGATTCTGGAAAAAAAATATTAATTAAATAATCCTTATCTTAAGAAAAAGTTGATTTAAAATTCTAGCCGTAATTCGTCCTACGCCTAGAAGTTTTATTTCTGACGTTTCCGTTTAACGTGACGTATCTGTTTTTTTCCGATTTAAAATTCTAGCCGTTATTCGTCCTACGGCTAGTTTTATTTCCGACTTTTCTGTGCCTAACTTCATGTCAATTCTTCATTTATTTCGCCCAATATTTCGTTCCATAGATATAGTCAAGTCGAGAAAAAAAACGTGTATTTTTAAGGCTCCGATTTTTGCGTAATAGACAAGTAAATTTAGCGTGCATCTTCGAAAGGTTCTATGCCAGGTGAGAACTACGTGCACGTACTTTCAGAAATGTTATTTTTTACAAATTCCACCCAAAACTTTCGATGTAAATTCTATGTCTTTTCTATGGTGAATGCAAATACAAATACCATCTGTCATCTGTCATATCATAACATATCATAATGATATCATAAAATGTTTGATTTATTTTTGTGAAAAGAAACGTATATCTGAAATTAGTATTGTTCCCGATTTAATTATATATAAATCGTCTTCGAAATATATTGAAATTTTTTGCCGTATTAGCTATACCTATATAAAATATTTATTTATTAAGGAAATATTGTTTACAATACTTATTTTATAGTGCACTTATTTTTGTGGATTGAAGCTACTCGAAATAGTTAATTATATATAGTTAAAAAAAAAATTAAAATGTATATACCCTTAAAGGTATATGCGTATATATACATTTTCAATATACCTAGGTATATAGTTGGTCACAGCATAACCTAAGTTTATACCCACTGCACGCCACTGGTGACCATGTATTACACACTCAAGCGCCAACCAGGTTTATCAATATTTCGCTTTTAAACTGAGCATGTCTCATAAAGAATGCATCAAGGTTGCCGTCACTGGATGATATCTCGTTATAGTGATTGATTATTCGAGTTAGAAAATAAAAATAACCTATATTGGTGTTATAAAACTTAGTGTGAAATAGACATGGAGATCTCATCGTTCGGACAGGGATTTTTTTTGGAAGGGAGTTTATGAATATTTGTGACGGGGGTGAATTATTGACTATCTACTTTATAGACAGTCATTACGTCTGTAATTTTTTTTAAGAATTAGGTGTCTCTTATCATGTGTATTTAAAGAATTTCGAGTCTCTTATCATATGTATCAAGTGAATCACTTTGATCTTGTCAATATGTTAGAGATTTAAGAAGCTTTCTTTTTAAATTACAGTAAAACTTAAAAAAAAAATTTACCCTTCCAATTCATAAAATATTAATGATATTAAAAACAATTAAGCGGTTATTAAAACTATCAAAGCGATATTCACTGATGCACTTTTGATATTATAATATATGTACTAGTCACATTTGATATTAAGAAAGTAAGGATTTGGAAAAAAATATGCATTAGTGCCTGCCGAATATTTTTATTGGAAGAATATTGAAGATGTAATTGGTGAAACTATACGCTTAGCCCAGCGTCACTTCATATGATTAATAGATATAGTAAAGTAGAAGATATTAAAACAGTAAAAAAAAATTGCACATAATATTTAATGATATAACAAAGGTTTTATTTACTATTTCTGATTTCAACCTCTTAAATTTCTCTTTATGCTTTTAATGACAAAGCGTAGTGTTCAAGCATAAAAAGCATGTAAAAAGAGCACAAAAAACGCCGTTTGACGATTATATTTGAAAATAAAACATGATCAATAATTCCCTCGTGAGGCATATTCCCCGGGTTTACTCTACATTTTTTTCGAGTAATATAAAATATGTTTTATTCAGTTTATTACTAGAACTTAAGTATTTTTACGTTATGAATAATTTACTTTCGTAACGACATTTAAGGAGTATTGAGCCATGAAAACAGCAATCGTTTCCTGAACTCTATCAGCGCATATCAACACATTAAGCCAAAGCCTTGCTTAAGATCTCTTTGATGCCTTCACCTTCACCAATTAACGGAATCCTAAAGGGTGTGACGTAAGCAGGATTAAAGTAAATTGAATATTGGATATTCATTCAGGCAGATGAAAATACGAGTTTACTTATAAATTCATGTATCTATCCATGATACACGTATATTGTGTATGAAAATACAAAGGAAAATAACGACAATGCAACGGTTCGTACAATCTAACAAGATGACAGCACGACAATCGACTCAGGATCATTAATATGGTCATGTTGAATTGTAGCACTTCCTACTTTGAATATAAATTATATTTTCGGCATTTTAAAATTAGTTCCACGAAACAGCCCACCGCTTCATGAACTATGTACCTATATTTGTAAATACTTGTGAAATTATATAAACACTCAGATTTTCTGTTATTATTCATTTGTCTATTGGTTGTTGTTATTTGTTTATACAATGTACAATAGACAAATGAATAATAACATTTCTGTTATTATTCATTTGTCTATTGGTTGTTATTTGTTTAACATGAAAAAATTCGGTTTCACAAATCTAATTAAATATTTTGTTTATCTGTAAAAAAAGAATAAATTTTAAATTTTTCAATCATAGCAAAATAATTTGTTTTGTATTATTTATATTAATAAATAAAAAACATTTTGTATAAAACTACTATTAATTATTTAATTAAAGCAGTATTAGATCGTACATTGTATTCTGATAAGGGTACCATAGATCCCAAAACATGTTGATAATTCAATAAATAGTGATTTCATATAAGTGTCAATTATCGTCAATATCGTATCTTATGAATTTCCAGCGTCAAATGATTTAGTCAGAATCAGATTTGAGTAATATAGAATTCTTCAAAACTAAGCAGATCTCTAAAAGAAATAAACTATTATTTGATTTTTTCCCAAAAAAAACAATTTTTGGTGTCATCTGTGAACCAATTGTTTTGTAAATTTTCGAAATTCGTAGTGATGTACCTATTATACCGACGGAGTTATTCAAATTCAGAAAATATTCCGCGACTTTGCTAATCAAACTTTTGTAGTAATTCCAATTTGAAAAAACCAATAAAATTTCTAAAAATCCGAAATCAAACTATAATTATTATTTTTTTTAACGAAAATTTGATAAATCTTCTTGATCGTCGCCACAAGTCTGCTTGCCAAGTTTCAGCTCGATTGGATCACGGGAAAAGGGTCAAAAATCGATCCAAAGTTCTTGTTGACGGCAAGCAAGCAGACGCCACGAGTTAATATAAAGGGAGTAAAAATTAAAAATAGGATGAAATAGATCAAATAAAATGAGCGAATAAAATAATAATATTATAAATGAGAAAATAATATTGTGAACACCACTACAAACTCATCTAAAGAAGGAAATGGGTGTTTTCTTTCAAATGTTTTTGGTAATACATTGTGTTGAAAATTATATTTTTTAATATTTCGAGAAAAAATAAATAAAACACAATTTAGGTCAGGTTTTTAAAAAAATGTTGAATTATTGTTTTATCATTTTTTTAAAATATAATTTATTTGATCATTGAACTTTATTTTACTCTAGTGTAATTCCATAATGTTACCTTTTAAAAACATATTAAACAAAACAGCTATTAGAGTAAATTATTAAATCCTTCTGAAAAATTAGCTCAGTGAAGACTTGAAAACAATCAGAATAACCCGTTAATTAGTGGCCCAGTTAAACTTTAAACAATGAAGTTGTGACATACTAATCTTCACCTGAACAGCCTATTCTACCCTATCCCACCCTTATTATTTAAACCCGCTGTTTGTCCGACGCAAAAGTTTAGTCATTTAAACAGATCCCGGTATAAAATTTACATAAAACTTTGCAAGTTCTTAATGAAGTTTTAGTGCGTGTCGAAGAATGGCAAAAGTGAACATTTTGAAGTCATTAAAGTGGAGTACACAGACAAAACAATACGACGATTGCGCAAATTAGAACGAAGGCTTTGAAAAGGAGGCCAAAAGCCTCGGTGCCATTGTGAGGATAAATCGATTTCATTTTGTATGCAGGGAAAATTTTATAAACCTTCCAAACCACCACGCTAAAAATATTTGAAGAGTTTTTAGGTTCTCTCATGAAAAACGACTCCAAAAATGACGGCAAAAAATTCAAAATATTCCGGTTGACCGATAATTGCTGAAAAAAGTGCAAAATACCACGATAAAAAATATCCGTACGTGGCTAAAATGTGTACTCATGTTAACGTAAGTAATTTATGAATTTAGGATTAGCTAACATATTAATTTTATATTTGGAGTACTGATGTAAATAATACACGTTTAATTATCTGAGTAAACTAAAAACTTAAAAGGCTAAGGAAATAGGAAAAAAAAGGTAAACTTCTCATACATTCAAAAGTCAAATATACAGCAAATTCAACCATTTTGTAGCTTTTATGAGTATAGTGGTAAAAATTGTATTGTCGTGAAGACTTTGAGGCAGTATTTTTAAAACCTTCACGAATCCTACGTAAAAACTGGGATATCGGCTTTAAATTATCACGAGAAATGTCAATTAAGCTTCAAAGAGATTGTATTGTCAAGGGTACGTGGCGGTGGGAGACGAAATGAAACAATCAAAATAATTTAAACTTTTTTAATTAAATTAAATCACTGAAAACGAACCTAACTGGACCACTTTTTATGATTTTCACTGATCGTCAATAGATAATTCTTCACACAGATAGAAACTCTGGTACTTTATCGCCGGCTGACTAAATTAGTACTTTTTCGCTCCCTCGAGAATATATATGGTTTTGTACTTTATCAAAAATAAAGACTGATTGCGCGCACCACTGATACGCATAGACGCAGGTAATCTTTACTATCGAATGTTCTGGTATATTTTCGTGGGTTGTATTTCTTTCTAAAATCTTCTAGATCTAGAGTGTTCGGAAAACATCTTCTCGATTTTTAGAATCTCATGATAATATTGATAAATAAAATTGTGTAGTCTTTTGAGGGTATTGGCTCTATGTATCGATAAAATATATTATAATACCTGTACTCAAATAATCCCATAAAAGTATTTTTCAACTATTAATTTATATAATCACATACTCAATATAATATACTATTGTATTCTATCATAAAATTCCAAAATATACTTTGCTATGTTATTATAATAAAATAAATACTAAAAATGATTTATCTTAAACAATACAAAGCTCAAAGACAGCAAAAAGACCACGTGATCATATTCAGACAAAAATATTTTTTGTGTATATTGTATTATATTTCCTCAAATATTTGATAAGGCTTTCTAGGAAGGTATGATAACTTCCCCACTTTTATCAATATGTCATTAGGAATGATACGACCAAACAATTTTGATGCCTCGGCCTGATTTCTTTTTGGCTTCCTTTGTACGGAGGCCAGTCTCCTCAGAAGAAAATAATATATTTGTGGGATTTATTCATACAAGTAATAATTGGGTTTTATGAATATTTTGATAAAAGTTCTACCTATTGCAAAGGATCTCATGACGGATCGTACGGAAAATATGAGGGGTATAAAAGCAAAAGCAGCAGTATCTAAAAAATAAAAAATAAATTTGAATGCAGTCACTGACGATAAATAATTTAGAATGTACAGAACTCGAGATTTACTAAGAAATATAGAGCTGTCTCTTTCAAAATCATGTTTATAAATCACTATTAAACGCAAAGTCAGTAACACCCGCTTCAACCAATCAACCACCAAGGATGTGTCACGCTTCATACAAAAGTGAGAGTTGATGTCAATTTTAAACTGAAACATTACAACAAAGCCAGCAATTTCAATTTTTTAAATAGCAAAAGCAGCCATGACCACTATTAGTAGCCTATACAGAAATATCCATATGTAAAAGTTAAATATTTATTAACACCAACACACGAGATGACAATTGTTTTTACATGCTTTTGTTTAATTCTCTCTGTCTGTGTGTTGTGGTGGATCTTGCTGTTTTTTCACGAACTATTTGACTAGGTACCAACAGGTAAGCCCTGAAACTTTCAATATTTACGTAAAGTGTATTAATTACCATTCATTATTAAATTACTATTTTCGATAAGATTCGGTCATTATTTCGGTTTAAATTAATAATTTTCCATTATTATTGAACATTAAATGCCTGCGTAGCTTCGAGATTCATCAATATTAGTATGAAAAAATGTTCCGTTTTCAAGTTTATTAATTTAAGTCGGCAGGTTCAACTTTAACATTAAGCGTCGGAACAAAATGGCATATTCGATAAATTAGTGTTATGTTGAATTTAGGTTTCTGACTTTGGTTTAAAAAATACATTTCCACAAGAAGAACGTTCAACATAATTATGCCACGAGTTCAAAGACTAATGATGCGCAATGTACCTACGTAGAATTTCTGCAATTAGCCTCTCACGCTCGTGTACCTTCTCGCAGTGAATCCATATTTACCCAATGTTTCAAGGGTTACCAGGTTACCCCATATTTCAAACATGTCTTCAAAATTTGTTTTGATTCACTTGCTATAATTGATCTCCAATAAAATGAAGGTTTTATAGATTCCAGAGAAAATAAATAATGAGGTGTCAATTGTTTGTAAAATCCATAAGCTTCGTAGATTCCAAATAAATTCCCTTGATTAGTGACAGGACTTTTTTATGTATCTCGTAAACACTTCAGCTGTACCGCGTCTGTGCTCTTTGAAAATTAGTCTGCGTCTGTGAAATTTAGTATTCCAAATGACAATCACTTTTGCTAGTAAAAAAATATATTAAAAATGCTGATTCGTTTTTTTATTGGATATTGTAGGAACATGTCGATGACATCGGTCGGTATTATTTTGAATGTGAAGTTTAAGTTTTCAGGTTAGGTTGATTACAAAATTAAATGTAATAAAGACTACAAAGTAGAAAATAAAATAATGGTTAAAAAAATACCTAATAAGTTAGAGATAAAAAAATCGTGTAGAAAATCAGAAATACTCAAATAATAATGTCTCGAAGTAGAACCCTTATTAACGTTTATCCAGAAATCACAGTTGCAGTGGCTGAGACATATCCTGCGGAAGCCGGCAGATATTCCAGGCAAGACCAGAAGGTAGAAGACCAAGGGGCCGTCTTAAAAGGAGCTGTGGAAACATTTGGGCTGACGTAGAGAGCGAATCCCAAGACAGGAAAAGTTTTATGCGGTACAGGGACCCCGACCCAATAGGATAAGGGGTAGAAGAAGAAGAGAAGAAGAAGAAGAAGAAAAAACGCATTTTTATAAAAAAGCCATTAAGAGCGTTCACGTTGTATGCGTATGTCAATAAAAACAAAAGCGTGGGGCGTACTTAAACAATGCCGAGCTATTGCGCTACTTACCATATTGGAGTTGTAACGATATTGGCCTATTCAAATAGACATTGCTGAAAAATTATACGAAAATATCTATCTGCTAAAGTTTATAATAAAGAGAAGCTTCACAAACCGTTAAATACTCTATAATTAAATATTTGCCGGATAGGTAGATGCGGACGAGCTTTATTATCTCTGCACGCGGGCGTGTAAAGCAGGCTTTATGTTATTTTGTTTAACGAGATGTCCAATCACAGACGCGGGCGTTAGCACCGAATCTGACCAATGAAACGCGTCTTTAGAGTTAGACTTTGACTTTTACACGCGAGTTGGAATCAAAGATGGCGCGAGATAGGGACTATTGTTAGGCGTTACAAATTAGAAAGCGGCACTTGAGTTTTCAGCTTGAAGGTCGGCGGAGGCTTTGTCGAGGAGAGTCAGGAAGGAAGATAATTTGGCTGGATCGAGGAAAAAGCCAGAGGTTGATAATAATTCAAAGAGAATTGGAACAGTGAACAGCTAAGCATTTTCAATATTATTTATTTCTATTGCCTTTTTCGTGTATTCAATTTAGAACTTTCTGGATCGTAACAATTATTGATATATGTTGTGGATTGTTTTGTTACGTATTTTGGGCCTAGTGATAATTATTACTATACGCGCTTCGGATTTAATGTACAAGAAATCGTAATGTGGCGACTGTGAATTATTGCATAACGCTTATGAAATATATAATTCTGTCGCTGTTCATATGTAAAATCATTTAAATTCGATATTCATATATTACCAAAGATATAAAGGCTTTAAAATGGAATACTTTACTGACGAAGGGGGTTTCGTGTTCGTTCGTGGGTTTTAAAATTCAGTATAATTATGTATATTCAATGTCGCGAGGTTCGGAATGTGCGAGAGGTTCTTCAGGGCGGATGTATTCTTATGCTAAAGAATGCTTGTTATCTATACTGGCGATTGAATACACGGATTTCTATATGATTTGTATTGTTTGGAAATAATTGGGATCGGAGTATTTATGGGGTTTTGATATCACGATTGTCAGTGTGATATAAATTCAAATCGTACGAGGAATTCCCCACAAGTAATATATTTTAAGAATGCATCTGGATTTTATATTTGTTTTATTAAAACATGATTGTGTGGTTTATCTGAACTCGTTACATGTTTTTATTGCGTCATTGGGCAGCCGTTCTAAACACAATTTGTTCCTAACAAATTCTTATGAAACGTATTTCGAATTGTACATGTTGTATAGGGATGGTTAATTTGGATACGGCCGGTCTTCGGCTGGGGAACACATTTGTGTTTTCTATTGCGGTTGGTTATTTTACTGTCGGCCTGTATGCGAGGGAGCTGTGCGTGGACGGTGTCGCGGATGCTGTCTGAACTTGTTTCAACTAGTACGAGAATTTAATTGTGTGTTTTGATATCGCGATTGTAAGCGTGATATAAAGTCAAATCGTGCGAGGAGTTTCTTACTAATAATATATTTTAAAAATGCATCTGGATTTTTTTATTTATTTTATTAAAACATAAACATCAGCTTATTTGACTACAGAGAGGAAGAGTTTGTTCACAAAGGGCACTAGATATTATCAATTTCGTATGCGATCCCAAGATGTTAGAAATATTTTAGTTAATATAATTTCTTTGAATATTTGCTGCGGAATAATATTTTATAAGAAGTTCATAACTACTTGTCAACGGACGATCTTATAAACATAGTGTATATTGCACAATATATTGAAATCAAAAATCTACGTATTTCCTAGGTGGCGGAACTCAAACATACCTGTAATTATAATTACATTTTGATATATTGCTACGCCTTTTAATCGGTTAATGGATAGTACATGTGTAATGTTTACGCCTGCATGTGATATCACTATGCAGCGTAGATGAACTATATTTAAGGGGTTTATGTCCTGCATGTGCTCGGCGTGGAGGGAATAGTCACATTGTTTTATTCATTCAATATTAGATATTTGAAATGTTTTTACAACATTTTCCATTATTGTGGGCAGTTCGCGGTTTGATCAGGGGTAGTTAACCTTCGGTCTTCCGTAACCGTGATAGTTTTCATATGACATTGTTTTATTCATTCAATATTAGATATTTGAAATGTTTTCTAGAACATTATTCACTATTGTGGCAGTTCGCGGTGTGCTCAGGGGTAGTTAACCTTCGGTCTTCCGTAGCCGTGATAGTTTTCATATGACATTGTTTTATTCATTCAATATTAGATATTTGAAATGTTTTCTAGAACATTATTCACTATTGTGGGCAGTTCGCGGTGTGTTCAGGGGTGGTTAACCTTCGGCCTTCCGTAATTGCGATAGTTATTCATATGACATTGTTTATTCATTCAATATTAGATATTTGAAATGCTTTCTACAACATTTTCCATTATTGTGGGCAGTTCGCGGTTTGTTCAGGGGTAGTTAACCTTCGGTCTTCCGTGATCACGTTATTTACTTATATGACAGATTGTTTTGCTTTGTTCGTTTAATATAAGTAATGTCATATTGTTATGAGTTACCGTAGTTATTTATCTATATGATTTTATTATTGAGAGTGATGCAACGAATACTACCTTCATGAATACGAATATCAGGCTTGCTATTCGGTGAATACGAATGCGAATATTTCCACCAAGGTGGGGGAACTTGAACATACTTGTAAATATAATAACCTTGATGCAACGAATACTACCTTCATGAATACGAATATCAGGCCTACTATTCGGTGAATACGAATGCGAATATTTCCACCAAGGTGGGGGGAGAACGCAAGCATACTTGTAATTGTATTGTTTATGTCTGCTTGTAATATCACTATACGGCGTAGATGAACTAGTTTGAAAGGGTTTATGTTCTGTATGTGCTTGGCGTAGAGGGAATAGTTTTTTTTGTTTCTAGGATCTAATACAGGTTTACAGGTGCTGATATTGAAATATATTTACAAGGAAAACACTATTTTGGGAACCATTAACTGGATGGAAGATATTGAAGCACACATACACACAAGGAGGACGTTATGTTAAATACATGACTGGAAAGTTGTTATTGGAAAACACAGGCGTCCAGTCGGCGGGACGCAAGCATATTTGTAATTATATTGGTCATGTCTGCATGTGATATCATTGTACGGCGTGGATGAACTAGATTGAAGGGGTTTATGTTCTGTATGTGCTCGGCGTAGAGGGAATAGTTTTCTTGTTTCTAGGATCTAATACAGTTTTACAGGCGCTGATATTAAAATATATATACAAGGGAAATGAAGGGCTACACAGGCGCTGGTAATTGCTCAATTGTGGAGAGTTATACTACTTCGGATCAGGACGCCATCTTAGAAGCAGACCAACTACAGAACTAAGATAAGAACCTTTAATATTATTTATTCCTGATGTTTTCTTATGTGTATCAAATGGAATGTTCGTGCTATATAATTTGTCATTGTATCATGGTCACTATTCATTTCATTACGTGGGTTCAGAGTTCGACGGTAACGGACGCGGAAGCAAATTAGTACTGATGTCGGGACGTAACGTCGGGATTATATCTTAATTATCTTTAGGATAGAAGCGAGGTCATCATACGTGCATTCTGCATTTCAAACGTATTACTAACATATATAAATACATATTATTGCGTTTTACAAATTGAATATGATCGCGGGAAATAGGCATTCCGTCCGGTTATGCAATGTTAACTTCCAACGTAGCATAATGAGATCTTATTACCGGTGCTAGACTCTCGAGGTTAGTCACGTGATTGTTGTATAAATGGAATAGTGAAGGGGATTGAAGAATGAGATACACTCGCGATACAGGTAGTTGTATGTAACTGGGATCAAATGACGGGGTGCGTGTTCTCGGTCCAGGGGATGAACGGGACTGCGGAGACACTCTGGGTGGGTCTAAGTAGAATTGCGCAAAGCCTCCACACAGTTAAAATGTGTTCAGTCAAGCAAAGGTGAAGCATTTCGAATCGGACCAGAGCGTCGTGCCTCAAACACAGCCGGAGGGAAGAAGCCCCTACGTTCTTTCACTCCCTTGGCCCGACGAGCTCGAATTCCGGATATGAATGTTCATGAATGTCAGCTAAAAGACTCAGGTAGCCGTACCTCAATCGAAACCTTCGTTCGGGACCTCATCAACGTACGAGACAGGGCGTTCCGCATGGACGAGCAACTATGAGAAGCAAATGAAGGGGATTGAAGAAAGAGATACACTCGCGATACAGATAGTTGTATGTAACTGGGATCAAATGACGGGGTGCGTGTTCTTGATCCAGGGGATGAACGGGACTGCGGGGACACTCTGGGTGGGTCTAAGTAGAATTGCGCAAAGCCTCCACACAGTTAAAATGTGTTCAGTCAAGCAAAGGTGAAGCATTTCGAATCGGACCAGAGCGTCGTGCCTCAAACACAGCCGGAGGGAAGAAGCCCCTACGTTCTTTCACTCCCCTTGGCTCGACGAGCTCGGGCTCTGGTTATGAATGTATGTGAATGTAATAACTCCGTACTCAAGGACGAGATAGGACGTTCCTCATGAACGAGAAATTATAAGATGCAGGTAGCAGTTCGACAGTCAATACTTATGCTCGGGGCCGCTTTAATGAACGAGATCTGTTAGCAGTTTAACAATCAATTTTTATGATCGGGACCGCATTCAGGCGCGCGATGGCATTACTAACACCATCATTCTCATCAGTCACCACCTTTTCTAACTTGCTGTATACAGAGACCTTCGGGGTTCTCTCTTCCCGGCCAGCGAGAAACATATCAGGAACTACACAATCAACTGTAATAATCATGCTGTTTTACCATCATTTAATATCTCTAGTCAATAAGACTACACCGTGGGATCAATCACATCAACTATATTTGGCGATGCTAACATGGCTCTGACTGACGCGCTCAAGGAGAGTCTTTTCCAGTCACCCAGTTAGTTCATTCAGCCCTTTAATCAGCAGTAAACATCATAATAATCCGGCTCATGTAGCCGCAACGTGGGATCCTCATCATTATACACCAGTCAATTTGACTGCCCCGCGGGATAATATACAAACCTTAATATCAGACGCGGGATTTCTTCCTGATATGTTTGTCGCCGGGAAGCGAGGACTTCGGGGGATTCCAGCAGGAGCAATAGAGTCTCGGCTTGATCTTGGTCTGCAGCTTAGTGTGGGAGGTTATGTCTAAACAGGAGTTAACCACCGGATGCGGCGATGCTCTGGGGCCGCATCCCCCTCCCCCCTACAGGGGGGGGGGGCATCTAGAATCCACGTTTGAACAGAAGTGGTTAGACACTTCTTAAATTTCACTTACAAATCTGTATCTTCCATTCCCTTAGAATCTCGGGCTGCGATAATGTCAGACAAAGCTTGCCCTGAGCCTCTGTTGCGCCTAGTTGTGAATATAAATATGTTTGTCTTCCTCTACTATGTACTATGAACAGATTGAGCAGATCGGACAACGTGGGACGCGCTATCGGTAGGTTTCTTACTTGTGTTTTGAATATAACGTATGCTATTAAATCTTGTAAATCTGTCATAAATGGGTGCCGCATGTGGTTGTGCTGACACTGTTCTAAGTTGCTACTATGAGATGTTGATAATCACTGCGGGCGGAATCTTTAGCGTATGCCGTTAACTTGGCAACGATTGTATTGTTTTATATTACAGTATTTTAACCCCGGTGGTATTATAGTTATGGCGGTTCAATGTAAGGGAGTTTTGCTACTAGCGTTTATTCCTCGGCTACGCCGCATATAATTGGCTTTTAGGCCGACTCCGGACGTGGACGATATCGGCTATCTCTCATATAGGCGAAACTGTAGAATTCTAGAGCGGTTTCTAGAAGGACGAGTACGGATTAGTTACGTGCGTTTGTTATTTCCATAGTTAGGTAAGAATTCGATCTATATTAGTCTAGTCGCGTTAATAAGAATACGAATCTCACCACATATCAAAAGAATTTTGGATAGCTACGGACACAACGGAGGGGGAATTTTCCTAATCACTAGATAGATCACGACTGGCCAATTTTGAAAATATAAATTCTTAACAAAAAAAAAAAAAATAATATTAGCTTTCATGTAAATATACTTCCGAAGTTCTAAGTTCGACTTAAGTTTTATCTAGTAGCTTAAAGCATAAAGTGTGTGCTTAAAGTCACAAAAGTTGTAATGAGGCTCGATGCGGTAGCTTAAAGTCTCAAGCTTTGGGCTTTTCGTAAAACTTACATTATTAAACTTTATAGTTAGGTATTTAGCTTAGGTGTACAGGTAGATACGTTACAGAGTTTTATAAATTATGTCATGAAACATATATCATTCTTGCGATTTCTTTCGCAACAATGATTCATGAAAAGAGTATGATCGCGCAAATCTCGAGAACCGTAGACGGAATTGTATGCGGTTTTTACTTTTATGATCTGCATTTCTTCACGAAGATTTTTGTGTATTAAAAGTTTCCCTAGCACATATAGGGCATTAAGAGTATTAGTGAAGTCGAGAAAAAGCTCTCTCACGGAAAACGCTACCTAACCCGTTAGAGATCAAAAAAAAAAAATTACAAAAATGTCAATGGTAGCACAAATTATCTTTTAAGAATAACTTACACCAAAATTTCATAAAATGTAAAACTAACATATTATAATGGTTAACTTTCCAGCAATTTTGACCAATTTAGTATCAATCCTTATCAAGTATAACATCTTTTTAACCTTAAGCATCTACCGCAAATCAAATTTGTCCTCTACACCAAATCGTCAAATTAAATATCTTAGAAGATATGATGAGTTTAAGAAAATAAGACGTGGCTATAATTTAATATGTGCCAAGGGGCCGCAGGCGACATCGGTGGCTATATAGGGTGGGGGAACACATTACAAGTTAGTATCGCCTACCTGAAAGGGTACCTACCCCCTCAAGGGCACACGTAATCGACGGATGTCTGCTGTTATTTTATACTACATATGTATTGATACTATTTAACTTTAAAAACAAAATTGTACCGGGCGAAGCGAGTGTTTTAATTTTTTTTATTGTAATATTCTTAGTACAAGTGGACAATTTAAAGTAAAATCCAGTAATTCAGTCTCAAATACTAGTAATGCGGGCGAATACATCCCTTATCTGAAGGGTCAAAGAAAAGGTTTGAAACTATTATCCTTTGAAGTAATTTCACTCAGTCGCAATTCAATGCAGAATTGATTTATCTCGCAGCACGACTACAATATAATCTGTTCAATTATTCTCTCAGCCATAAGCTTTGGGAGAAATTACCTTGTACGTGTATTGCATTCTAATCCTGGCCCACTTATACACTACCTGCCTCTGAATACTCCGGGCGTACTAAAATATATGACCTGAAAAAGTGTAAAGGGTCATTCAAAAATTAACTACAAAATTAACAACTTTTTAGTTTGTTGAAGTTGCTCGTCCAGGAATATCTGACGTACACCAGTGACTTGCGGTAATTTTTTAAAGCTAAGAGATACATAGGCTAAGCGTAATCATAAAAAAAACACATAATGTTTGTTTTACTTTTACAAGCAAGTTGAAATTATTTTATTGTAGAATGGTGTTATTTAATGACATTTTTTATGACATCAAAAAATTAATATGACATCAAAAATACATTGATTTAAAAAAATAACGTCACTAATAGGGAAACATACAAAATTCGTTTTACTATCAATGTTTGTGGCATACAAAGTCAATATTTTTCATAAGCAAAATATTTTGAAAATTCGATAATCGCAGCTGGTAGATAATCGAGTTGCCAGAGCTTGAAGGAAATGAAAATGTTTATTTTTTTCATGTTAAATGTTAAAAAGTTAAATCAATTTAAACAAAAAAAAATTTTTTGTACAATGAGAGCAGATTGAAAATAATTTTCTTTTTTTAAACGGCGCATTTTACGCAAGAGATATCGTTTGCTACATCTTATGTATAATTGTAAGTAAGATGTGTGAAAAATTTGAACAAAATATGTCAAATACTTACTTTTTGACGTATTTTATCCACCATATACCTAGGACCGTTTTATGAGCAATTACTCCCATATCGGTTCTATAGTTTTACCATTTTTTAATGTTAAAATGCGGTCATCCTTCCCGCACCAATTATACTCATACAAGTACAAGCAGCGCGGGGAGGCGTCCACACCAAACCTTCACTGTCTCCTAGGTGCAAGGATGAGGACGGGAAAAAAGGATGAAAAAAAAAGGAAAATGAGGAAAAAAAATGATGAAAAAAATATTTATACATTTGTATCAGTCTGAAAACAGGACTTTCGAGTTCTTCACCAACCATGCTTGCTTCAAAAGGAATATAACCCCGTTTTTGGGATTTTTTTGAACATTTTTGAAATTATTCTTAAAACTTCAAACTGTAAGATAAATATCAAAGTGGTGTAATTGCCTTAACTCCAATTCTAACTAAAATTTTCTGCGGAAAATAAAATAAAAAATTATTTTTTATTGAAAATGAACAAACATATTTAGTTATTGTTTATTCCGGATACGAAAATATTTAATAAAACATTTGAAAACTGTAGATTTTAATTTTATGTTTGAACAATATTTTCAATAAGCGAAATATTTGCACAATTATTTATTCATTTGTTGATTTTTATCAGAATTTACATATTTTTTAAATTAAAATGAAATAAAAATAAGACATATTTATAGTGATTTGCGAAATATAAGCAAATTAATCTAATTAATTAATGATAATCAATAACGAATTTACATTATTCATTTCAAAATAGATTAATTAATGTATTTAATTCGGAGAACAAATAGATGAATGGTAACAATATAAAATAATCAAAACAATAAAAGTATCGTATTGTATATGGCCTCTGCTTACAGCCTCCATTAAATTAGTAGACTGTATATGTTATAAGGTTACCTGCAACATTACCGCGCGCACTCCACGATATCATAATATATTTAAATATACGAGGTGTAATCAAAAAATACGGTGAATAATTGAATTATTTTTAATTGAAATAAGGATGAAATAAGTGAAATAAACAATATATGTTTATGACAGATTTGACGTTATCTCCTTCAACGTATTCTCCTTGACAGGCTAGCTAGATTCACTTATCCCAATTCACTTATCAAGTGGTTCCATGATTGGAAGCATTTTTAGAAGGCTTCTTTCGCAAGGGCCTTCAGCTGCTCTGTCGTGGCCTTCTCAGTGTCGGGAATGGCATTGAAAAATTGTCCATTCATTGTGGTTTTTATTTTTTGGGAAGACTCAAAAGTCGAATGTAAGTAGTAAGTAAAAATCCAAGGAGTAAGACGGATGTGGACAGATAGGATTTTTTTCGGCCAATAACTCGCGGATGTGGCTCGGCGTATTGTTGTGATGCAGCACTCACCTGTCTCATTTGTAAATTATCAGTTAAAATGCTTTGCACGGACTTGTACGAGATTTTTAGTTCTTTGGCAACCTCTTGTATAATCAATCGCCTGTTTGAGTGAATCATTTCTAAGGTCGAAGAGTTTTTTTACTTACTTGTCACTATTATTATCAAAGAAACAGGCTACCTGGATCGACACTTCAAATCAATGTAGCGTCAGCAGTTGCTGCTATAAGAATTTGTTCGTCATATTTTTTGATCACACCTCGTGGAATCGATTCTTCTGTATTTCACTTATTTATATTTAGTATGAATCTGTAACTTTTAAATACCTTTATTACATGAGTAATTAATATTTAAAAAAACACCCAGATACCTACATTCATCGAATTCCGAAGGGAGCCCGCATGCTAGAAGTGGATTTCCTTTGCAAAGCGTATGCTTTCTAATACGTTTCCTCATCATAATACATTTGAATTGCTTTCTAATGTACTACATATTGCATAACATTAAACTGATCTGAATTCAGGATAATACATAAACACGTGCTTTCTTCTACAATATCAAATATAAAATAAATTTAAAAACGTAAATCAAATTATAGACATACATAGGTCGGGAATAATTTGGAGCTAAAAATCAAATTATACCAGAACATTCGATAAATAATTAGCATTTCACGTATAAGCAACTCTTTAATTAAAATAAAATAAAATTACTGTCGTTTTTAAAATGGTGTTAAATATAATTACCCATATTTTGTAATTTTTAGTTAGTAGTTTACCCTCTAGAAGAGACGGTGGTTCGGAGACCAGTTGTTATCAAAAATATAATGGTTTTAAGGAAGTGAATTTTTTAAAATTTATTCTTAACATTTCTTATAAGTATTATTTGGCCGAGTGCACGTCACTGACTAACTGTGACAGTTCCCGCTTTCTACAGCTGCTCTTAAGAATGTCGAGACTCGTCTCATTTCGGCGGTGCCTCCAGTATTGATAGGACCGAGGGCCAGTATTTACACAGCTTCCAGCATTTAGCCCTTTCAATTTTGATTATGTTGTTATTTTAGTATTTACACTTCCGATCTATGTAAAACCCTGTGGTTCATTTAGTGAAGATGTTTAAACATCTGTTTCCTACCTACATTTCAAGATGTCCAGTTATTTCATTATCAATTCATTATTCGTCGTCTTATCTAAATTTAATAATTTCATTATCCGTCTGTCTGTCGGTCCGTAACATTCTTAACTTGATAGAATTAAGCTTAAATTACAACATTAGAAAATAAGAGTGTGACATGCACTCAGCGCGCGGCTCAGATAACACGTAAGGGTCGCCCCCACCAAATTACATGGTTTTGACATTTTTATTTTATTATTTTTTTATATTTATATTTATATAAGCGACTAAGATCAATTTGAATAAAGCATATCGTTTTCTTTTCATAATTTACAGATTCTAAATCCTGGTATTATTATATCCCATGTTTTTCCACGGGTTAGTAAATATAATATTTTATATTAATCAAGATAAATTATGGAAATCTCAAGAGATGTAGCTATTTATATGAGAAACGAGTATAGAAGTCTATAAATAAAAATTTCCAGGGCGTACGACTTGTTTGAGCTGGCTTAAGTAATCACTCTAGACCTAGACAATGCATCGTTCACCAATTCCATTGTAAGAACATCCACACACAAAATATTAAATGGTGTATACATCTTCCAAATCTGATAACCTTTCATGTATTTAAGGAAACTATGCTAGAGATATGTGTAGTCCTTTTCATGAAATAGTACTCATAGATTTCACAGCTGGTAATGATACATCAATATTTTTGAAATACGCCTGAAAATCAATATTTTCAATTTTCATAACTCCTTTTATAGACAGTATATATTTAAAGAATATTTTGAATAATTTTGTTATTTTTAAGAATGAACGTACCTGTAACATGTAGAAGTAATAAGTAAATTTTATTCTCACCCGTTGTAATAATGAGTTTAATCAGAGATCAAAGAGAAGAACAATGCCCCCTAACAGCTGGCGTAGCTTGCTAGCTTCCCTATTGTAACACTTAAACCGTAATTTTCAAATCTCGCATCAATAAATCTAGTGAAAAATGTGTTGTTAGAGTAGGGTCTTGAAGACATTTTAATTGGGATTGGGTAGAGCTTTAAATAAGTAGTGTATTGTTTTTTATGTATTTTGTATCTAGTACTCGTATGCAGTTAGTTTCTCTTAAATAAAAATACATAAAAGAAATAAGATTTTTGACACCATTCACCGGTTATCGCAATATCTATATGTACTTAGAAGAGCTTACAGGTAGTCCTCGGTTAATTCCCCATTTAGGTTCCTGTCAGTCTAGGATTACACTGAATCTGCCTAAAATTAACCCAATTATAATTACAGGCACAGAGAATCCACGCCGTCAAAAAGTACTGAAAAGTTGAACGGAAACGTAAATATAACAGCAATATAACTATTAAAATGAATATATTATCTTATATACGAATACCTACAATTATTATAAATTATTAAAATAGCTATAACCGAGTAGTTATTATTTAGAAGAAAACACGGATTCGGAATGCCTATTATGTATTTGCGGATGATGCAGTGCTAGAAGCTAATAGTAAAACTGATTTGCATTGTGTGGTGACCGATATCTGATAGAGAACTTACTTCTGATTAATGTTAGTAAGTCAAAAAGTCAAAAAGACTTGAATTGAAAAGAATGAGTAACTATGTTTGTGTATATACAGGGTGTACCAGAGCTAGCAGCAGAAAGTTGGCCGGTAGATTCCTACCTATTTTATGAGTCTAAAATGTTGAAGCAACCATGACCTAATTATAATAGTTGTGGAGATATGCAACATCAAAGTTTGCATTTTTTTTCAATATTTCTGACTTATTTTTTGCAAAAAGTTGAACTATCACTACAGTAACTTAAGTCAATTATGAAAAATTAATTCGCTTTAATAAGAGAATAATTGATAAAAACCTTGCAAAAATTGAAAAAAATTTTCTTTCACAAGGTTTTTATCATTTTATTTAAGTTGTATTGAAGCAAATAAATTTTTGATAGTCGATATAATTACCATAATGATAGTTCATTGCATGAAATAAGTATTTAAAAAAAATGCAAACTTTGATATTGCATATTACCATAACTGTTCGTATTAGGTCATGTTTGCTTGAACATTTTAGACTCATAACATAGGAAGAAATCTAGCGGCCAAGTTTCTGCTACTAGCTCTGGTACATCTGTATATGAAATAATGGCAAACAAAGAATGCTTAGAACAAGGGAATGAGTTTGTGTACTTGGGAAGTATGTTTACTAGAGACAGCAGGGCTGAGAAGGATATCGAGAATCTGAGGAGGATGCCCTGCAAGTCAATTGATATCTACCACACAAAATAAGACTAGTGGTTCATAATGGATATCTGGTGCCAACTCTAATTTATGTAAGTGAAGCCTGGAAGCGAAGCCAGCAGGGAGAGAGGTCGTCCGCAAAAGACCCGGTGTGATCAGATAAACCAAAAATTAAATATTGACCCTGTTAAAAGCTTCAATAATCGAAAAGCGTGCATGAGAAGATCTACGAAATGGTGAAAGTAATGCGCTTTCCAAGAAAAGAAGAGTAGGGCGTTCTATTCTCTCTGCTTACCCCTGCAGAGAAATGGTGTAACGATTAGTTAATTATTTCCTGTTCTTGATTTAGGATTATTTTTTAAAAAGTGATGCAAACATGAAATAATTAAATACATTAATATTCCTACCTAATTCAAATTAAGCTTAACGTCCAAGCTAAGAAAATAGGAATAACTTGGTAGTCCTCTGTATTGAACCTGAAAAGAACACGAGCATCGACTAACGAGCATCTTTACCATGAAACTAACAAAATACTTAGTAATCTCCTTTAACTTTTTCGAAAACAGTATTCACCATCGACTACCTAGATTCTCTTCAAGATTTTAAAGATTTGCTCACAATAAGTTTATTTTATAACAGAATAAATACTATGTTTAGTCGCGAGATGTTGAAACTACCTAAATGGAACTGTGAGTAAGCTACATTAAATTTTATAAAATTTACCACCAACTCAGTATGCAAATCGTGGAGAGGTGACGTGCCAGTTAAGGAAGAGTAATAAGGCAATTCGTATTATTTTAGTCTGTTTATTAACACTTAATTACATATTTGAAGTTGATTTACACAAATTTGGATTACAGTACTTTAGAACTAGAGAGAGTAATAAAAACGTGGTTCACGGACTCGGAGCGGGCAGCAGAATAAATTGCTCGTGCACCGCCACCGGGCCGCTACCGGACGCGCCCCGCGCGCAGCGCTTGCTTCATTGTCTGACTTGCTAGGTATTAACGTCCGGTACAGGTCCAATCTAAGCGATTAACCTAATTTAAACCTTCGAATTTCATTCCCAATCGTGAGCGATGTCACTGTTCGTCACTCAAAGATATTATGATTAAAATAATAAGATGCAGAGATCTGCCGTTTTTATAAGATCATTGAAATTATTTTCAACAGTCTTACGTTACGTTAATAGTCTTCAAATTACGTAAGTAACACGAATAATAAGAAAATTTAATTACTTCAGCCTCAAAATTTTTCACTGAATAGGTTTTATTATTAAAGGAGTCATTATTCTGTATAAAAATAATGGTGTTGTCTCCAAAAACAGCAATAATTTACTTTTGTCCTAAATATGACATATTTTCTTATTTGCTATTTTGTTTATGGTTATCCCTTTATACAGAGGACATAAAAGTATCCAGATAATCCTTGCTTAGGGCCAGGCTCTTAAATCACCCACTTACTTTCTGTCCTTGCGCATACTTTTTTTAAAAAAGGTACCCTCAAATTCTCAAATAAAATACTTAGTCTATCATTACGCCGTGCTTTTACAAAATTTAACCCAAATATGTTAAACAATGTTACATACATTTGCTTACGAATTTCTGCTGTTCTGTTTATTCAGTTATCAGCCAAAATTCTGGTTACCACAGCGTTTGTGGATGCGCAAATAGACTTTTTTATACAAACTTTACTTCCAATTTTCCGCTTATTAAGAGAATTGTCTATTTTTCAGTTGGTTTGTCGTTCGGATAATCCTTTGAGGGAGGAACAGGGGTCGGTTATATCTCCTATCACGCCAAAAAGGGTCGTAGAGTGATTTGTCTGTTATATGGTATGTGAACTTGTATCGTATGTTATTGAAGTTTGCGTTAACACTCAAGTTTTAGGTCAGTTTTATAGTGCTTTATGTTTTCTCTACAGAAACCTTTCAGAATAATAAGGCTAAAAAACTTTTAAAATAAAATGTATTTACTCAGCGGATACCACATTAAAAATGTCACAAAAATTGTTTTAGAAATAATGTGTAAAATTTTATAATATTTAAATATACTGTGTGGTGATTTTTATCATTTATCCTTAACAGTACCTGGATTGATGACAAAGCCTTTATAAAATCAGATGCAAGGAAGCAACGAAATCCACATTCATATTTGTCCCAGGCTAATCACATGCCGCTTTAGATGTCCAAGCACGCTTACTTTGCCTATATTAGCGGTAGTACTGTAACGTAACTTGGTTCCTACCCTAAGCTAAATACCTAACAATAAAGTTTAATAATATATAAGTTTTACGAAAGCTCAAAGCTTGAGACTTTAAGCTACCGAATTGAACTTTATTACAACTTTTGTGACTTTTAAGCACACGCTTTATGCTTTAAGCTACTAGATGAAAACTTTTAGTCGAACTTGGAACTTCGGAAGTATAATTACATGAAAGCTAATATTATTATTTTTTTTGTTAAGATTTATATTTTCAAAATTGGCCAGTCGTGATCTATCTAGTGGTTAGGAAAATTCCCCCTCCGTTATGTTCGTAGCTATCCAAAATTCATTTGATATGTGGTGAGATTCGTATACTTATTAACGTGACTAGACTAATATAGAACGGATTCTTGCCTAACTATGGAAATAACAAACGCACGTAACTAATCCGTACACGTAATTAACATAACGGATTTATTTACTAAAGATGATAGAACGCCTAACCGTTATCGACACGAAATCCACGTATTATCTTCAAACACTTATAGACGAAATGCCAGAGACATAAAACATATTTCCGAAATTACTTTGGGCCCTTCTAGAAACCGCTCTAGAATTCTACAGTTTCGCCTATACGAGAAATAGCCGATATCGTCCACGTCCTGAGTCGGCCTAAAAGTCAATTATATGCGGCGTAGCCGAGGAATAAACGCTAGTAGCAAAATTTCCTTACATTGTACCGTCATAACTATAATACCACCGGGGTTAAAATACTGAAATATAAAACAATACAATTTTTGTCAAGTTAACGGCATGCGCTTAAGATTCCGTCCGCCTTGATTATCAATACCTCGTAATAGCAGCTTAGAACAGTGTTAGCACAATCCCACGCGGTACCCATTTATGACAGATTTACAAGATATAATAGCATACGTTATATTCAAAGACACAAGTAAGAAACTTACCGATAGCGCGTCCCACGTTGTGCGATCTGCTCAATCTGTTCACAGTACATAGTGGGAGATGATAAACATAATTATAACAACTAAAGCGCATCCAGAGGCTCGGGGTAAGCTTTGTCTGACATTATCATAGCCCGAGATTCTAAGGGAATGGAAGATACAGTTTTGTAAGTGAAATTTAAGAAGTGTCTAACCACTTCTGTTCAAGCGTGGATTCTAGATGCCCCCCCCCCCTGTGGGGGGAGGGGGATACGGCCCAGAGCATCGCCGCATCCGGTGGTTAACCCCTGTTTAGACATAACCTCCCACACTAAGCTGCAGACCAAAACCAACCCGAGACTCTGTTGCCTCTGCTGGGATCCACTCGTCCTCATGGCGACAAACATATCAGGAAGAAATCCCGCGACTGATATTAAGGTTTGTAAATTGTCCCGCGGGGCAGTCAAATTGACTGGTGTATAATGATGAGGGTCCCACGTTGCGGCTACATGGGCCGGATTATTATGATGTTTACTGCTGATAAAAGGGCTGAATGAACTAACTGGGTGACTGGAAAAGACTCATCCCTGAGTGCATCAGACAGAGCCATGTTAGCATCACCAATTATAGTTGATGCGATTGATCCCACGGTGTAGTCTAATTGACTAGAGATATTAAAGAGATAGTATTCCAGAGTGAATGTTACGGTTAATTGTGTGGTTCCCGATATGTATGTCCTGTGCCAGAGGAAGAGGGCTCCGAAAGGTTCCTGGTATACAGCAGTATAGTAAAGATGATGAATGATGTGTCAGGGTGAGGTGTCAACTGGCATTCCCGATCAGGATACTCGTTCAAATAAATCAGCTTCTATTCAAGATTTAATCATGGAGATCTGGATTCGATGACACCGAGGACGACCAAGCATCGAGATTCTTCCCACCAGCGTGTTACGGGTGAGTTCTCGACACCGAGCTATAGGAAACAGCCGCATATTCTTGAGCCGTTGCCTCTCTATTATAAGGATGGTATGCGTTAAGCTGCCCATGTTGTACGCCCACCTGGCGAGTCACGACGTATTGATCATCACAGCGTCAATGAATCCCGACCTCTTTCCTTCCATTAGCAAATTTTACAATGTTTAGATTCTTTTCATTAGTAATTTTAAATATGTTTAAGTTTTGCATACAAGCACCACGTTCAACAAATGATACGAAGAATATTAATAGTAAAAGGTCCTTAGCTGACAGGAGTTGAAGGTCTCTGCAAACTGTCCATATCCTCCAGCAACGCCTCCAAATGATGTTCTCCTTGTATGTGTTTCCCAATAACAACTTTCCAGTCATGTATTTAACATAACGTCCTCCTTGTGTGTATGTGTGCTTCAATATCTGTCATCCAGTTAATGATTCCCAAAATAGTGTTTTCCTTGTATATATATTTTAATATCAGCACCTGTAAAACTGTATAGGATCCTAGAAACAAGAAGACTATTCCCTCTACGCCGAGCACATGCAGGATATAAACCCTTTCAATTTAGTTCAACCACGGTTATACAAAAGGGCGAAAGAATAGTAATAGTAAAAGGTCCTTAGCTGACAGAAGTTGAAGTTCTCTGCACACTGTCCATATCCTCTAGTAACGCCTCCAAATGATGTTCTCCTTGTATGTGTTTTCCAATAACAGCTTCTCGTACGATCTGAATTTATATCACACTGACAATCGTGATATTAATTACACATAATTACTCCGATCTCAAATATTCCCAAATAATACATCTCGATAGTAAAAATAATCAACCGTAACAGATAACATAAATGTGATCCCTAGCTGAAGACCGGATTGCACACTACTTATGCAATACAATAATTGTCATATTGCTACTAGGCAAATCATATAGAAATCAGCGTATTCACTCGCTAGCACAGATAACATAAAAATCCCTTTGCATAAAGATACATCCGTTTGAAAGAAATTCTCGTACAACCCGAACCATTATCATACAAGCGATCGCGACATTAATTACACACAACCACTTCGATCTCAAGTCCCACAAAATAAACACACTTCGATAGTAAAAATAATCCATTTTAAAGCGTTTATATCTTTGGTAATATATGAATATCAATTTAAATGATTGTCCGTTAGGGCCGCGACGTATTTGAAAATTACATAAGTATTATGAAATTACCTGAATTATCACCAGCCGCAAAATTACGATTTATTATATATTAAATCTGATGCGCGTTTAGTAATAATTATCCCTAGGCCCAAAATACATAACGAAACAAATCACAGCATGTATCAAAATTTGTTACGATCCAGAGAGTTCTAAACTGAATACACATAAAAGGCAATAAAAATAAATAATATTGGAAATGCTTATCTGTTTTCACAAGTGTTCACTGTTCCAAATCTCCTTTGAATTATTATAAACCTCCGGCTTTTTCCTCGGTCCTGTTAAATTATCTTCCTTATTTCGGACTTCCTTCGACAAGGCCTTCGGCCGACTTCAAGGCTGGAAACTCAAGGGGCCGCTCCTCAAATTTGTATCGCTAAATATAGTCTCTATCTCTCGCCATCTTTTATACCACGTTGCGTGTAAAAGTCTTCCATCTCAGGACGCCTTTCATTGGCCGGATCCGCTGCTGGGCAGCGTCTGCGATTGGTCCAATTTAGTCAAAATAAAGGTAACGCATGCGTCACACGCGCGGCATACCTCTACGTTTCAGAAACAATAAAGGCTCGTCTGCACCTACTTACCCAGCAAACATATAATTACAGAAAATTTAACGGGTTGTGAAGCTTCTCTCTATTATAAACTTTAGTAGACAACCATTCCAGTATAAGCTTCTCATCAATATCGATTTAAATAAGTCAATATCATCACAGTACTACTATAGGTTTTTGGTGCCGTTCTCTTTACAAACTAAACTTTTTCTAAACTTATCTAAACTTAAGTTTTTGAGATATATATTGAAAAACTAAAATTGATTGTAAAGAAAGATATAAACACATATCGACGGCTCCTACGTATAATATCGTAACCCACAAAGCGACGATTTTGAGTTTGTTCTGTATTTCATATGTTTTTAATTATATATTTAATTCCTAGAACGAAAAAAAAAAAAATTTATAATAGTAAAACGTTATTTATTGCAAAATATTTATTTTTCCTTCTTGGAATTAAAGATATAATTAAATACACATGTGTATACACAAAGAACTCAAAATCGTCGATTTGTGGGTTACGATATTAAACGTAGGAGCCGTCGATATATCTTTCTTTAAAACAACACATTGTTCATTCGAATGCAATAATAATAAGTCTCTGAGAATAATTATTGACTAATTCCGTCAATGGACACGTGTCAAATTCGGAAAAAATGAAAATCGTGGATTCACTTTGCGCGTGTACAGTTCGCGACGTTTGACTTCCAATGGTATTGGCACAAACTTTTATCCTTCCTTTTTAAATCGAGATGATGGCGACGGCATGATGGCGGCACTACTTAAGTCTATTTTTAGCTGAGATATTGAAGTTTGAAATTATTTCGCAGAAACTGTTGCAAAATAAATAGTATATACATTAATGTTTTCAAGAGCATTTATCGTAGTGTAAAACTACCATTATAATATTTTAAAACTTCATATATAACTTAATAAATAGATGACTATTATTTGATCATGAAACAATGTTGAATAATTTATTTTTATTTTTAGCTCTTTGGTTTGAAGGAGGACAACTGACGATCGCGCGAAGCAGCCGCCTCCACGCGGGCGCCTATCTCTGCATAGCCTCCAACGGCGTTCCGCCCTCGGTCAGTAAAAGGGTGACCCTGAATGTGCTGTGTGAGTATTCTGATGATCATTTCAATAATTAAGACGAAAATATACTTCATATCTTTGGGGGTTTTCGGTTGAGGATGGTTATTATATGGTTACAAGTTATTCAGGAGTACGATTGCAAAAACAATGATAGATACTCGAAGAGCAAGAGTCTCCGGCCTTACGCCGGGGGTCGATGGAAGACTGACATGCCCGCATAGGACGTGGGCTGCTTTTTATAGCATTTTCCGAACAAAGAACTGTCTTGAGTGAATGAATCGTCGAATTAAATTTCTTGAATGTTATAAATATGTTCCAAATTGAAACCTTAAATATTTGCAATTAATTTAATATAAAATCCTATTGTTATTTAAAAAAGTACAATAACAAGTGCAATTATTAAGAAATAAAAAAACTATTTGATAAAAAAAATATTATTTTCGTTCATTTTCATCTCATATTTGAACATTAAAGAAAATTCTCATCATTATCTTATTAATTACGAAAAAAACTATGTGGTCTTCATAATTTTTTCAAAGGTAATTTAAAAAAGATACCTTATAATTCTTCAATTTACTTTGTAAGATTTTATAATTTTATACCTTTAAGTATCTCTAAAAAAAGCAATATGACAAATTTAAACAAGCAATTAATTCATAATCTTCGGGAGACATATTCATTCAATATATATATATATAAAATATTATTCACATTTAGGATGAAATGTCATAGTTAAAGAGATAAGTGTCATCAATGTTCGTATTATTTTTCAATATCTCTGACTTATTTTTTTACAAAACTATCAACGGCAAAAGTAATTTACATACATTAAAAAAAATCAGAATCAAATTTCTGGACAGTTTGAATCATTTTATTTTACTTGTATCGAAATTAATGAATTTTGAATATTCGATATAAGTTTCTCTCGTAATACTTCTACGTTTTACAGAAGATAATTCAGAAATATTGTAAAAAAGCAAACTTCACCTGACATTTTACCCACCAGTAAAAATAATATTTTCTATTCAGAAGAAGACTCCCCGTGAGACCTTGCAAACCCTATGTATAATATTTTATAATAACATCAAAGTTATTCAGATTTTCTGATGCGTGTTAAATTTCGTACCGAAAAACACCACCAAAAAACAAAGAGCAAACTTCCTTATATATAAATATCTATCCTATAGATATATATATATATATATATATATATATATAATATTAGGTCCTTACATATGAAATCGGCGTTTAGTATGGGAGGAACATAAAGCCGATTTTTTTTTATTATAATATATTTATTTAATCAAAGTATGTACCATTGCTATCTATGCACTTTTGCCATCTCATAGGTAGTTCATCGATCCCTTTACTAAAAAAACCATTCGGACGGGAATCAATAAAATCTTTGAAGGCGGTTTGGACTGCCCCATCGGAGTTGAATTTTTCCTTTGCAAGAAGTTATCCAAATTTCGAAAAAAATGGTAATCTGTTGGGGCAAGGTCCGGAGAGTACGGTGGATGTCTTAGACATTCCAATTGAAGCTCCTCTAATTTGGTAGCCGTCTGTTGTGCAGTGTGTGGTCTAGCGTTATCATGAAGCAGCAGTGGCCTAGAGCGATTAACCAGCCTCGGTTGTTTAGCAGCTAGCTTTTCCATCATGGTTTGCAGTTGCTGACAATAGACATCTGCCGTAATCGTCTGGCCAGATTTAAGAAAGCTGTAGTGAACGACACCAGCACTAGTCCACCAAACGCTCACAAGTAACTTTTTTGGAGTCAATTTTCGCTTGGGGCATGGTTTGGCTGGTTCGGCAGGGTTCAGCCATTGCGATGAGCGCTTCCGATTATCGTACAGGATCCACTTTTCATCACAGGTAATGATTCGATTTAAAATCCCTTCATTATTGTGCCGGTTGAGTAATGCAACGCAGCAGTCAACGCGCGTTTGTTGATTTGCTTCACTCAATTCGTGAGGTACCCACCTTTCAAGCTTTTTCACTTACCAATTTGCTTCAAGTGGATTAAAACAGTTTTATCACTAACACCGCAGCCTGCAGCTAACTCGGATGTGGTTTGCGATGGATCCGCTTCCACAATAGCCTTCAATTCTTCATTATCAACTTTGGTCTCCGGCCGTCCACGGGGCTTGTTCTGCAGGTCGAAATTTCCAGAACGAAAACGTTGGAACCAAAAACGCACTGTGTTTTCTTTTGCGGCACCGTCGCCATACACATCATTAATCCTTCGAGCCGTTTCCGCAGCACTGGTGCCACAGTGGAACTCGTACTCGTAAATAACGCGATATTTCAAGTTTTTCATTTTGTAAACTAAGTGACGCAAAGAAAAAAACAATTGAGGAAAAAACAAATGAATTATAATTTTCAAAACACAAATACATGAGTAAATAGCTGTATAAATTTGGATTTGGAATTCCTAACCAAAGAGAAGATATTTGAGATCAAATTTGCCAGTACGGCAAAACGCCAATTTCATATGTAAGGACCTAATATATATATATATATTTTTTTTTTTCACGGGTGTTAGAAATGTTAGTATTAATTTCTTTGGGGGTAACCCGCGTCAAAATCTGGTCCTCAGAAGGAACATTCGTCAACCGACGTTTCGCCTGAATCACAACAGGCATCTTCAGGTTTTCTTGTTAATAAATTTCCGTCACGAGGGGCAGTGCAAGCACGTCCGTTCGTATCGGAAGCTTATTACCAAGTGAGGTCTGGTAAGTCAAAGTCTAAATTTGGGTACTGTGGTCATTATTGGCCTTAATAATTTTTGGGAATTTTGTATTAAATGTTGGGTGTTCCCGGCCGTTGCTGGCCTTAATGGCGTTCGTTTGGCTCCTTGTTATGCGCTTTGTACTCGATGTTGCTTCTATTGTGTCGGTGGTTTTATTTAATTGATTTTTGCGCGCTAGTATATTATTTTTACTAAGAAATCTACTGTTGAATAAAATGCTTTTCCATGCCGTTGGGAGACGTATACCATCATCTCTATTGTTAATAATATTTATTCTTTTATATATCTCTATAGCTTCTCATGGTATCGGCGCGGGTATCATCATAAAATATCATCAAATTATATGTATATATATATACATATAATTTGATGATATTTTATTACGTTTTATCGCAGTTTTGTAATACATTTAACGCAGAGAGCATGTGATATACATTCTATCTGAAAATCTTCATTGGAAAATTTTCTTTTTATGTCAGTAATGTATTCGACCACCTCGAAATGTCGATTTTCCCTACGTAAACTAAGCATCTACAAAAAAAGAAATTTTCCAGAAGTTCCTACTGTTTTAATTTTCACTGTATACAAAATTTCCATTTAAACATCTATATTTTTTTTCAGGGAGATGAGAATTTTCTATATATTGGTTCAAAAAAGTGCATTTTTGGTAGATATCCATATATGTGGGGACCGTCCATGTAATAAATATTACCTGTGTTATGTGATCGGTCTTTAAAATATTAAATTTTCTATAATAGTTGTAATTTTTATGTCCATCTACATTAAATAAATAAATAAATTGAAATTTTGTAAAAGCATTCGAAATAAATATTTAAAGTATTAATTATTTGAATTTACGAAATCTGTAGAAGATACCTACCAAAGAAGATAATATATTTGAATAAGAAATCTTATTTTGATTTAAGTTTAATAGGAGAGATATATTTTTGTTGTCATTATTCGTTTTGCGAGAAATTATAATTGTATCCTCAATTCATTAAATTTGTTCCCCCATTATCTCGAATAAATTGTTTTTAGACTTTATTTTTGATTCCGAGAATGCTATTTAATTCAATATCACGCAATAAATTAAAGAAAACATGGCACGGACCGTGCAGGCATTATATAATTATTTCAGGTTCTCCTTTTAATTTCGGAAATATTCAAAATTCAGCGTTTAATATTAGGGAAT
The DNA here is from genome assembly GCA_016648135.1 of Agrypnia vestita. Lineage (NCBI taxonomy): Eukaryota > Metazoa > Arthropoda > Insecta > Trichoptera > Phryganeidae > Agrypnia > Agrypnia vestita. The sequence continues at coordinate 211,091 of JADDOH010001744.1, read as the reverse complement.
TCAGCAGTATAGCGGGCAAAGTGTTTACCGATGGAGAGAGAATGTAAGTCTTACTCAAAACATTACGGTGGTTGGTTTCATTTCGCGGTTTCTAAAAGGCCTAGCCGCAATTTTCATACAACCCTCTGGGAAATGAACAAATAAAAGGAAAAGCGAGAATTAATCGAAACACCCACAATCGTGTTATCCCCGTAAATAATAATTAATGTTAACGCGATTAAAATGAATTCAGGATATTTCTTAATTACATTTTCAGCGCACAAGTACGCAAAATGTCCGCCATAAATAAAATCGGGTAGGTGCCCGGAATCCGCGTAAATCTTGCAGCATCTTTTAGTATAATATTCCAAAGTAAATACGAAATATTATGACCTAAATCATAAAATATTACGAATTCCAGAGTTCTCTGTTTTAAAAATAATTTTATATCTATTATTTGTAAGACTAGAGTATAACCTAAGGCTCAATATATTCATGTATATACATATTACGTCATTTTTTCATAAATTATTAAAGATATAGACTATGAAAATTATTATTAACTTGCTTTTACATGAAATATAAAAATACTTTGTCAAGCTCAAGTCGTTGAACATCAAAATATATATTTTATGACAAAACAATACGTAAACCACACAGGTTTTATAGGGAAGTCAAACTGCATAATATTTATATAGATTCTTTACAATAAATAATATAAGTACGAGAAATTGATTTAATAGAATAAGAGACACAAGTTATTGTTTTTTATGATTCAAGCTTTTGGCAGATTACATATCCACACATTTTAAATACACAAAAAAACTTTATTTTGACAAAAATTTGATTTCCGAGGTATTGTTTTATCATAAGCGATTTTCAACCACCTTTTTTGTTTTTGTTTTAGATTTGAATGTCAAAATAGTCTCTAAAATCATTCCTTCATTTAAAACATTATATTAATCATAGGTATCAAGTAATTTTTTTTGATGTTGAAGTTATTGCTCGTTAAATATCAGCTTATTTAAGTTGTAGGCAAAATATGAAATTGTTTTCTTTGTTTTGCCAAGAAAATAGTTTGTGGAGTTCATTTTTGTTTTACTATTTTTTTTTCTGAGCCCCAACAAGCCATGGGGCTCAATAACTGTAGTGATCGCTTGAGAAAATTATACAAATACATTATGACCTCACCGGGAATCTAACCCGGAAACCACGGTATTAGAAGCCAGAGTCATGCCCACTGGACCGCGAGGGCCGCCTAACTAAGCTAGGTTGGTTTTGATTTTCAATTATTCACACGTAGATTTTCTTGTGCAAAATGCACCTTGTAGTAGATATCACCTCTGATATTCACCCACGTTCTTACTATTTATATACTGATATTTATATATAGACTTTCGTTAAGTTAATTAATCGGTAACTTTTGAATCAACTTCGTTTGGTAACATTACCAGATAGGTCGGGTGACTCAACTTCACGCTTTCGTGGTTTCGCAATGACAACTATGGCGGCTTCACTTCCGTATAGTATAAAGTGTCATTCAGGGCCTCTCCATTTAAATAGCTTGGACCTTTTACATCATCAGCCCTGATAATGGATCCAGAAGATTCTGAGTGGTCATGAAAACCTAAGGACATTCATAGGAAGCGTGACTTTTTTTAAAGATATTTTTGGGAAAAAAAATCGAAATTAACTATTTATCTGGCAGAATATTATGAAATATTAAAATCTGAATTATATATTAATTGTTATGATAAGAATATTAATTTATTAATATTCTTATCATTAAATTCTTATGATAAGAATATTAATTAATAGATATAGCTCTTATTTTAGTTTTTTTTTCAAAATATATGCTTAGAAAAAGTCATGCTTCTTGTACGCACTGTACGCGCCTGGTGTTTTCTATACTTTTATGTGAAAATAAATCAAGGATATCTACTCACTGCAATTTGCATAAGGTGAAATATGAGCTAACAATTTACAAATTATTGATAAAAAAAGCTGTTTTATAGGGTAACCAATGACATGATGTGAAGGGAAAATAAATGATGAAATTCCAATATTTTAGCCATACTTTGAGATATCCATAAAAATATCTGATCTGCATCTCGTCGTAATTGCTAGCAGAAAAAACCCTGGAAAACGAAGAATATGTTAGTTGAAGTTACCAATTCGAAGTACTTACATATGTATATACTGCTGTATATACGAACTGCTGCAGATAAAGTATTATTTACATATTAAAGTAAAATTATGATCGCCAACACTATCGTAAGTTTCGAAAACCGGGCAAGCACTAGAAAAATAATGTAAAAGTAAAAAATAATTATGTAAGAAGTATTTTAAGTTTAACGGACTGAAAGGTATAAAGTAGTACTTAAATATAAAAAATCTGATAATAGGTACATAACATATTTATTTTTAAAACAAATTAGATGAATCAATTTGAAATATAACAGAAAAATTTTCCTATCATAAAAATATTTGTTTACTGTTTTCGCCATTTGGCGGGATAGTTGCGGTGGCGAGGATTCCCACCCGCCCAGAAGAATCCTCTCGTGTCAGCGTACGGCGTGTATTTGGCGAGTGTCTCGTATGTGTGGTGTGAATGGGATGGGTACGGTTGAGGCAAGAATTGGAGCATCTCAATACAGCCTGCAAATGATTCTCACTATCGAACGTGGCGGGTCAGATACGTACGGCAGGATCCGCGGCGGCTCCCATTAATTATGACCAATAATACTGAAACTAATAATGAAACCAATTATGACAACTAAAAATTATTTTGTCTTATGTAAATGATACACCTGCCCTGTGTTCAAAAAAAAAAAAACTTTTGGTGAGCAGAAATACATTTATTCATGCACACTATACTCGCTCTAATCTCCTCCAAATTAATACCCTTGGTAATGCACACACTTCTTCCTGCGGACCCGCCGTCGTTGGGCACATTTATGGAACACGTTTGCATTGATATTCAGCTGGGCCGTCGCGTTCCGCATAATGTCTTCTCTTGATTCAGATCTGGTCTCTTTCAGCGGCATTTTTAACTCGAAGAATAGTCAAAAATCACATTTCAGGAGAGTGGGAAGCCTGCATGAATAATGTCAGCACTTACTCAATCACATTCTAATTCATTATTTCATTTTTAAATATTTTCGATGTATCATTTTTTTCTGTATATCATAAACATCTAATTTTTTTTAAATGTCATATAACTTTGTTGTAAAATTGCAACTTGACAATAAAATATGTTATCAATAAAAACTGTTTATTTTTTAAACAAGAAGACAAGTATAGGATGCGAGGTTTTATTTTATCGAGGTCATCTTATTTAATATGTAACGTTTAATAGCCTTATTTTTTACGTAAAAATCGTCAGTTCCACTTCTCGCCAGAGCTTGTTGCAACCTTTAATACCTATTGCTCACCTATATATTATCCAAGAGAGAGTAGTCTGGAAGATACCAGAAGGGGAAGTAAAACAATAGGTGAACGTGGGTAAACAAATGTGGCCAATTATTCTTATGGCTTAGGCTTGGCGGGAAATCTGACGTTAATTTAAACAACGAGTTTGTGATTACCGCGTAGCTCGCGTTCATTTGTCGAGAGACGGGCCTGGATTTAAGACGGTTACAAAGGCACCTTTCTCGGAAAGGTGATACGTAGTATCGGATTATCAAACCTGCTGGGAAACAAGACAATGTGTCCTTTTAATGTAATACTATTATCATTTTAGCTGACTACTTATAGCTATCCTCCGTATAAGGGTGTACGATTTCAAGGCAGTGTAATCGTTCAAAAATCTGCCACCCCCGAAGGATTTAATGCGAGCATAATACAAACAAATAATGTCAAATCCAGCATTGATCAATTATTAATAATTCGAGAAAAAAACGTCCGCATAAATGTATCCGATATACAAAAACTTCCGGTATTATTAGAAGTGTAGATATTTGCTACTTTATATAAGTACCTATGACAAATATATACATATGCATTATTTAAAAATATCGCTGGCCGATTTCTGACAACTGCGCCTTAATAGCCCTAAAATAAAACATTATTATTTCCTATCGAAATGAGGGCTATTTTACCACGATTATATTAGCTTCACCAGTTTGTCTGTCTGGACGGAATCTTATAGTCGATACCCACTTACCAAAATCCGATCGAGCTGAAATTTTGCACATAGGCGTATTCTTGATGACTTTACATGAATCAATCGATTGCCTTTTTAATTAATTTATCCATCTTAATTAATAAATCAGTTTTACATGGGAAATTCATTAATGAGCTCATCAAAAGTTGGCGCTAGTCTACCGAAGTGAATCAATAATATGCTAGTGCGTGATGGACATTGCAGTTTTATCTACGGTATTTCATTATTACTAAATTAAATCAAGACATATTATAGATGTCTCTGACGAAATTATATATTTTTATGGAAAAGTAGGTACGGAAGTCTATGGGTATTCATAGGGCTTACGACCTATCATATGGCTGGCTTAAGTGATCACTTTACAAAATGTAACGTTTACCATTTCCACCCATGATAGAAACCACGTCTATCAAATTTTTTGAAGTTGTATATATTTAAATTTTACAATCCGTTTCATATGTATTTTTATTTTTTTTATTTTTTATTTATTTTTTATTTTATTAATTACACGGCTTAATAGCCTTTTACAACAGGTTTATACATAATTAAAATACAACAAACGATTAAATGTAAAAGAAAAATAAAGGGTATAAATGTAAAAAAGTATATATACATAGTTTAAACATAATGAGGTTAGACATATATGTAAAAAAAGTATACATGCAAAAAAGTATAAAGTAGTGATCTCAGAAATTTTTACTCACCGATAAAAAAGCAATATTAAATTTGAATAGCCAGGTATATAAAAATTTAAGGCATTATATAAAAATTTAATATTTTGAAAAGAAATGATCATATAATGATTTTTTAAATTTTGAGAGAGATAGATTTAAAATGTCGACATATGTAGGTAGTTCATTGCCAAGTTTGTGCATCCGAGGTATACTAGAATTTGAACGATAGTTTGTGTCTAAATTGTCACAATAAAACAGCATATTTTGGCGGGTCCTACGGTTAGGTACTTTAAAATTAATACTATTCAGGAGTTCGCAACAGTCGAAATTTGAGTGTAATATTTTAAAAAGGAATATTAAATCTGTTAATTTTCTTCGATCTTCCAAGGTTAGGAGATTAAGATTAGTTTGCAAATATTTGTAGTTTATTTGGTCGATCGGAATATGAAGCTTAAAATTTTAAATTTTAGGAATTTACGTTGTACCCTTTCTATATTTTTAATATGAACCCTGTAAAAAGGAGACCAAATGATGGAATTGTATTCAAACTGACTACGGACCAAGGATACATATAAGAGATTTATTACATTAATTGATTCAAAGTCCTGTATTGATCTAAGTATGAAACCTAAGGTCTTCATACTTTTATTCGTAATAATGTTGATGTGACTTTTGAATTCTAGTTTATGATCAAAAATGACACCAAGATCACGGATTTCTGTTATTTTTTCTAGGTTTGTATTATTTATTGAATATGAAAAGGAAATGGGAGATTTATTTCTACAGAAGGATAGTGATTTACACTTATCAACATTTAAAAATAGGTTGTTAGAGATGCACCAATCGTTTAATTTGTGTAGGTTAGATTGGAGTGTAAGGCAGTCACTCACATCTGATATTTCCTTGAAAATTTTAATATCATCCGCAAAAAGTAAAATTTCAACATTATCGAAACATTCGACAATATCGTTGATAAATACAAGAAATAATGCGGGTCCAAGATGGCTACCTTGTGGTAGACCACTAGTGGCTAGGATAGCTCGGGATGTACAGGATTTTATTTTTACGTGTAGTTTCCTGTTAGTCAAATAGCTTGCAAACCATTTATGTAGTGGGTCAGTTACGCCTAAGGAGTGAAGTTTTTTAAGAAGGATTGTATGAGAAACCTTGTCAAAAGCTTTTGAAAAATCCGTGTAAATGCTGTCAACTTGACGTTTGTTTGTGAAACTTTCAAATATGTACTCCTGATAGATAAGTAAGTTTGTGGAAGTTGTTCTACCTTTAACGAAACCATGTTGCCTTTTGTCTATCACTTTGAGAAGTTCTGGATATATTTGGTCCAGTACCAGATTCGAAGATTTTAGGGAGTACTGATTGTATAGAAATTGGGCGATAGTTTTTGACATCAGATTCGCTTCCCTTCTTGAAGATAGGAGTGATAAAACTTGTTTTCCAACGTAGAAGAAACTGTCCAGAAGAAAGCAGGTAGTTGAAAAATTGAGCAAGGGGTCGAGCAAGCACAGGGGCACATTGTTTTAGATATATCGGTGGAATGTTATCCGGTCTTGCAGATTTATTAGTATCCAATGATACTAACTTTTTCTTACCGGATTCAAATATAATGAGACAATTATATAGATACGTGTTGTTATTGGAATTGTGATAAGGTATGTTATTAACAGGTGTGTCTAGGTCGTAAACATTTTGGAAAAAGTCTGCGAAAAGGTATTTTCTGTATTGGTGGCTACTTGATTGTCCAGGTACATTTCAGATGGAAATTCGTTACTGTTTTGGTTAAGTTTTTTTATATACTTCCAAAGATTTTTGGATTTCAAGGCACTGTTTTCAATATAGTTAATGTGTAATCTATAACATATTTTTAAAATATTTTTACACTCTGCCCGAGTTTTGCTAAATTGAATGTAGTCTTCGACTGAACGACTGTCTTTGAATTTTTTATGTAGGGATTTTTTTAGTTTAATTAGTTCTATCAAATCACTCGTAAACCATTTTGGATATACATTAGGTTTGGGCGTAAAATGTGGAACATGAGAGTTTATTGTATCTTGGAAAATTGAATAAAGTTTTTCGAGAGATTGATCGATATTGATATCACATAGGAATGACCAATCTATGATGGATAAATGCTGATTTTTGGATTCAAAATCTCCCTTTTGAAAGTTAAGAGAGGATTCTTGCTGTATAGGTTTGGGACATAGAGTACTTAATTTGATAGGTAATGGAGGGTGATGATCATCAACTGGTAGCAATTGATCGATGGATTTTACGATTGAAATGTTTGCTTGATTTGAGAATACAAAGTCGAGAAGGCGGTTATTGATGTTGTAGACAAAATTATGCTGATATAAGTTTAGATAGTTCACCATATCTAGAATCACACGCGCACGATCATTTTCACATTCATTTGTAATGAAGCCGTCTTCGTTTGATGACCACTTTAAGTTTGGAAGATTATAGTCACCTAGTATGATGGTTTCGTAGCTGGTGTATTTCGATATTAACAGTTCGACATCTTTACAATGTTGTTTGTAGAGCAGAACATCGGAGAGCGGTGGTAAGTAAACTGCTCCAATAATATATTTTTTAGGGTAAGTATTGATCATAATAAATAGTTGTTCGAGGTTGGTATTTTTAATGATGATGTTTCTTATTTTTAGGATTTTATTTATGGCAATAAGAACACCCCCCCTCTTGATTTAGAACTAGTACTTAGACTTCTATCGAGGCGATTTTGTAATAATCATTAGCGCGACCGGCATTCAAAGCTTTTTAATTCCCCTCAATAAATCTCACATGTCACTAATGAGATATCTATATATCAAAATATTCTGAATGAAAAGCTGGTCTAAAAAGGAGTTTAAAAATTTAAAATGATACCTCAGGCGTATTCTAGTCTAATACTTATAATTCGGAAAAATCTCTACAGTACTAATACTACTACTACACGTATAAGGATATTGCTAAAAAATTCCAATCAAAAATAGATTCTCATTAGTGATATCTGTGGTTAATTAAGGGAAATGAAAAAGCTTTGGATGCTTGACATAAGGAGTTTGACGTCCTCTTACACCAGCATGCATTTTTTTTTATAGGGAACTTGCCATTTTTTGCTATCTTTTATTATATTTGTGATCACTCCATTTATATATGTGTTTGATATAAATATTAATTAATTAATTAAAAATTTAAAAAATAAATAAATCGAAATTCATTTTAACACGATACATCATAGGGAAATTAATGAAATTATTATTAATCTTAATTCCCTAAATTTAATATACTCCCTAATTAATAAATGAATATATAGGTACGTCACAAAATACGAAAGTAGTGTTACATCATAAATTTAATTTCAGTTCCACCAATGATTTGGATCCAGAACCAGCTGGTGGGGGCGGTCTTCGGTCAGTCCGTCTCTCTCGAGTGCCATTCTGAAGCCTCGCCAAAGTCCATCAACTTTTGGGCGAGAGAGAAGGGAGACATCATAGCCAATAGTGAGTATCAGAATACTTCTACCAAGTTTGACCATTAGCCAACTCAAGGAGCACCCAACGTCTTAACTTTTCCTTAATCAAGTTTTAATACTGCGGCATACTTTCTGCTGCGCTTCGGGGATGTAAGACCGAGAAGGATAAAGTATATCACTCCTAATTAAAGTCTATTACGAGGATGAAAATGTTTATTGAGATATTTAACTTCAATTTGTTTTATTAACATAAATTATTATTAGAACTATCACAGACCAAATAACCAGGGTTATTTGGAAAACATTAATAACTTCACAGGACTATTTTCTTGCTTTGATTGTAAGGAGAAAATGTTCAAGTGGCCGTAACCATATATTATATCAATAGTTATGGAGTTACGCAATATCAAAATTTGAAATATTTAAATATTTCTGACTTATTTACAGTAACTTATATCAATTACGAAAAATTTCTTCGTTTGAATAAATGTTAAATAAAATGGTAAAAACTCTGCAGAAATTCCAATTGAAATGTTTCCCAATTGGAATTGTATGTTTTTTATTATTTTATTTGACTTTTTCATATTCGATTAAAGATACCGTAATGATAGTCCAACGTTTCACAAAAAGTAAATAAGAATAATTTTTTTTTGAAATGTAAACTAGATGTCGCGTATCTCCATAACTATTGAAATTAGGTCACGGTTGCTTGAACATTTTTGACTCAAAATCAAAGGAGGAATATAGTCCTGCGAGGTTATTAATGTTTTCCAAATAACCGTGTATATTATTAGAAGTCTCATAGAGACGAAGCTATTTATATAGGATACATGTATGGAAATTTTTATATGGTGTCCACAGAGCTTATGAACTGCATGAGCAGGTTTAAGTGATCACTTTACACAATACAAAGCTCACCAATCTTACTGTAAGTTCGTACCGACTTCCATACACGTTTCTTCTGATATAAATAGCTTCGTCTCTGTCTCTCGAGACTTGTACACTTCTCTGTTTTCTCTGTCGTCTCGAGACTTATTTAATTTATATTTATTAATAATTTTCCCTTTGTAAAATCCATAGAATATTGTTAAAAAAATTAATGTGTTTATTTTGAGATTATTATATTCGGCTCATTTCCTTTATTTATAAAAAAATGAGACTGATACTTTATTGATAATGATGAAATTGAGGTAGAATTATGTTTAAATCTATGTTGTATATTGTTTATCTATTGCATTTATATTTCATTAATTTTTCTGATTCATTGATAATTTTGGATTATCAATTATCTTATATAGAAACAGTTATTATATAACATGTTTATATTTTCAATATTAAAAAATGGTAAAAACTAAGTTTATTTTAGTAATTATAATTATATCATTACATATTTATCACATTAATGTTAAAACGATCTTCATTTGTGGCAGTAATTTGGTATTTTGGTTGAAATTTCAAAAATAATTTAAGCATATATCAATTATTTACTTCTCATAACGATTGACGGATATTTTCTAGTTATATTAATAGTTAGATTTTATATACTTAATAGATTGCATAGGTAAATATTTAATATAAAATGGAGGTAGTAAAATAATTGCTTTTTTATTACAGATCAGGCATTTTAAAGGTCAATTCAAATACTTATGAAGAACCGTCGTCGCAATATTACTTTACATTATTATCATAGATATCACAGATCATCAGTAAATATAATTATTATAAAAATAAGATTAAAGTAATTTATACAAATTAGAAAACATTACTCTTTTCGAAACATTAAAAAACATAATTAAGAATGAAACAAATCTATTCTAGATTATCCATTTTCCATCCATCCTACATGCTAGTCAAAATAATAATACAATATGAAATAATCGTCTTATTGATTTGAAAAGAAATGGAAAGTTATTTTACTGAATGCCTAAAATTAAAAATGGTATAATTAATAAATATGTACATTTCAGGTGAGAAATATCAGACGTCAACGGTAGAGAATGGATACAAATTAGTTATGAAATTAGAAATAAACGAAGTTGACCAAAATGATTTGGGGATGTACAAGTGTATATCGAAGAATTCTCTTGGAGATACGGATGGATCAATCAAACTTTATGGTAAGAATTCAATTCATTTGGTATAATGTTGCTAACCCTTAAACGGACACGGCGATCGGGAATAGTAAAAGAACCAAAACGTATATAAGTATAAAAGGGTTGTTTATTGATAATTATAAATATGTTAAACAGTGTTGTATCAAATGTTTCCAAAATTAAAAATGAATTAAATAATTTAATTCTGGCGTCGACTAGCGGCAGATACACAAAGTAACTTGTGACTATCGCATTATAAAAAGTGGATTGCTTTAAAAAATTGAATAATATGTGTGTTAATCAATTAAAAAGAGACACATGTGAGGTCAAAAAATTTACATTTAGAAATTGGATAACGCGCCAACGTTGGTTTGAAACCCGGTAGCAGCTAAAATATTTTTTAATAAATTCACAGAACTTTGTTCTAAAATTGCAGCTTCACAATAATAATGTGTTTTCTTTAATATATGAAAAATAATCAAGCAAAAATGACGGAAACTAAAAAGTAGGTACAACAAAAAATTGGTTCTTATTCCGTATCAGATGACATGTTCAATACCTTAAAGCATTTTTTACGTATAACGGAACTTGACAATATTGGCACACGTTTGAACTTTTTTATTATTTTAATAGCTAATATTATATAAATAATTATAAATATATTACAGCAAAAAAATCACTTACTGGAATTTTTCTACAGAATTTGTGAAAATATGTGCAGCGACGTATTAGTAATTAATTGTAAGTTATAACAAAAAATAACCGATGAAAAATGTTGAGGGAAATTTTAAAATATAAAAAGTGGCATTAGACTCTAATGCCAATCTTTATACTTTAACATCCATAGGACACATTGCTCTAATGATTAGAGCAATGTGAATTTTTAATGAATAAATGAAATGAATTTTAATTATTAAATTGAGCATATATTAGGTCCTTACATATGAAATTGAGGTTTAGTATGGGAGGAACAAAAAGCCGATTTTTTTTTATTATAATATATTTATTTAATCAAAGTATGTACCATTGCTATCTATGCGCTTTTGCCATCTCATAGGTAGTTCATCGATCCCTTTACTAAAAAAACCATTCGGACGGGAATCAATAAAGTCTTTGAAGGCGGTTTGGACTGCCCCATCGGAGTTGAATTTTTTCCTTTGCAAGAAGTTATCCAAATTTCGAAAAAAATGGTAATCTGTTGGGGCAAGGTCCGGAGAGTACGGTGGATGTCTTAGACATTCCAATTGAAGCTCCTCTAATTTGGTAGCCGTCTGTTGTGCAGTGTGTGGTCTAGCGTTATCATGAAGCAGCAGTGGCCTAGAGTGATTAACCAGCCTCGGTTGTTTAGCAGCTAGCTTTTCCATCATGGTTTGCAGTTGCTGACAATAGACATCTGCCGTAATCGTCTGGCCAGATTTAAGAAAGCTGTAGTGAACGACACCAGCACTAGTCCACCAAACGCTCACAAGTAACTTTTTTGGAGTCAATTTTCGCTTGGGGCATGGTTTGGCTGGTTCGGCAGGGTTCAGCCATTGCGATGAGCGCTTCCGATTATCGTACAGGATCCACTTTTCATCACAGGTAATGATTCGATTTAAAATCCCTTCATTATTGTGCCGGTTGAGTAATGCAACGCAGCAGTCAACGCGCGTTTGTTGATTTGCTTCACTCAATTCGTGAGGTACCCACCTTTCAAGCTTTTTCACCTTACCAATTTGCTTCAAGTGGATTAAAACAGTTTTATCACTAACACCGCAGCCTGCAGCTAACTCGGATGTGGTTTGCGATGGATCCGCTTCCACAATAGCCTTCAATTCTTCATTATCAACTTTGGTCTCCAGCCGTCCACGGGGCTTGTTCTGCAGGTCGAAATTTCCTGAACGAAAACGTTGGAACCAAAAACGCACTGTGTTTTCTTTTGCGACACCGTCGCCATGCACATTATTAATCCTTCGAGCCGTTTCTGCAGCACTGGTGCCACGATGGAACTCGTACTCGTAAATAACGCGATATTTCAAGTTTTTCATTTTGTAAACTGAGTGACGCAAAGAAAAAAACAATTGAGGAAAAAACAAATGAATCATAAATTTCAAAACACAAATACATGAGTAAATAGCTGTATAAATTTGGATTTGAAATTCCTAACCAAAGAGAAGATATTTGAGATCAAATTAGCCAGTACGGCAAAACCCCAATTTCATATGTAAGGACCTAATATCAGTACTGGGAAGAGATAAAGATTATTTGTGGAACTTTTTTACCATTAATTGATTAGGGCTTTAAAGACCTCATTGTATCGAGTTAGATCAGATTTGTTTTAATAGAGATGTGAAGAAATATCGCATAATTTTTTAAATATTTTATAATTAAGCTTAACGATTGTGCTTGAAAATAGGGCTAAATTGCTGGTGACCTGGAATGGGCTCGACCCACTAACCACTGGATCAAGGCGAAAGTCATAACCACTATACCTGCAAGCTACTCATTTTACATCATTACTAGATTTGGAAACGTACATACTATCTATCTACGAATTCCTGATGGGACACGAACGGAATAACCAAACTTTGTAGTTAGAATTTATAATTTCTATACGGTCTGAATACGGTCAGATTTGAGAATGTAGGGACTGTTCTCTTGGGACGGTGATGGAATTTATGGTAAAAATAGTTCAACCGTATCACTGTTACACTACATTCTCCAAAAGGAAAATTTCAAAATCATTTTGTGAGCTTTTTGAATTGACACATTTCTGGCGCTGGGAAGGTCTTCTTGATCACAATCAATTGTTGTGATCAACAAGACAGGTGTTGGTTACAATATCTGTTTGTTCATAGTGATTTTGTTCGATCCCAGTTATTTATTGTCTTAGTCGCTAGTTCAAGTTTAGCGTATCATGTGAATTAGAAGTGCTTGTCTATTATGCTTCACAACTCCGTTTTCTTTTTATTATATTATTATATCACGTTAATTTTTATATTATCAAATAATACAATATTTTATATCGTTTCGATATGAACATTTCGCAGCTGACTACTTTACACTCAAATTCAGTGACGTATATTTTTTACGGACGTAAAATTGACTTACATTCAAAGTATGTTTTTAGTAGGTCTCATGATAATAGGAAATATTTTAATTTTATTCTTAAATTTATATTTTTATTTTTAACTTAATTTCATTCAAGGGATAAATAAATTCATCAACTTTAAGGAAATGCGAGTCTCATTTTTTATTGCTACTATTTAACACAGGCAAATCTGGAGATCTTCCGTAAACTTACATTACATTTCATTATTCAAGCTCGATTTAGGTTTATCGCTGTTAAATTGTTTCTAAGCAATTTATTATATTCTTCTTCGAAGGGGTAGGAGCGAAACTGTAAAACGGGAGAGTTTATCCTAAGACAAATTTGTTTATTCCTTGTAAAGTCTTCAGTACCCTGGTCAGTATAAATTGTCGTCGGTCGTAACCCTCATTTGTTACAATGAGACTTCAAGTTTCCCATGCTAATAATAATTTAAATGCCGTAACCATGGGGGCATGGGGAGTCTGGAAGGCAATAGCCGGGAATCCCTCTACAAAATTAAGATCAAAATGAATTTACGCTCATTAAAAAACATTACATTTTATACTTAAAAATAAAATTTTAAGACTTTTAGGCGTGCAAGTCATTGTTTTTGACTTCAATAACAGACAATTTTTATGTGTTTAAAATAATTTGTCCTGTAACTCTGCAAATTACGACATCAAGGCTCTCATAGGCGAAAACATCCACCCAAAGTGTAATTTGAGGAGATAAATTATGTACCTATACAAGCAGTTAATGAATCGACTTTCACCGATTGCCTGCTGCTAGGCCCGGCAGGCGGCTACGGTAGCTGCTTCGCAGCCTCTGGTTCAACTCTGGTTGCAGTCTGCAAGTTTTTTGCTTCTAACTCGGTATAAGAGCAAAGGCAGCAATATAAAAAAAAATTGAATGCAGTCATCGAGGATTGTTATTTTATATTATACTAAATTCGAGATTTTATAGATAACATAACCTATAAATTTATAGGAAACATTATTTTGGAAGGGGTAGATACATTAAATCTAGAATTCAGTACATTTTAAATTAGTAATCCTCGGTGACAGCATTCTTTTTTAATTTTTTTTGATATTGCTGCCTTTGCTTTTATAGCCTATATATGAAGTATTTTATTCTTTCTGCATTTACTCTCTGTCTAAGGTCAGCGCCACAATACGCCGAAATCATACGCTAATTGTCAAACACACTGCGCGGACGATCGGTCTATCCTTTGCCAATTTGACGTTAGTTCGGCGACGGGAGATCGGCGTCATGTGGCGCTAGCCTAAAGGCCTCGGGAACGATGTGAGCGGCGAGCGGCAGAGCGTAAATGCGCCAGAGTAGTGAGCTAAACTCATTACTCTGCCCTCCATGCGTCCCTCACTACTCAGGCGCATTGACGCTCTGACGCTATCCCGTTGCTGCTCGTATCGCACTCGAGGTCTAATACTTATTCTGTTACGTTCTTCTTCAGTCATATATCATAGTCAGTAGCGCTCCTACTAAGATGTTGGTATTTTGTTACATTTTACTAAGGTACCGCATAAAGGTCACTTTACGCGAGTACGCCAGATTAAAAAACTTTGTTAAATGTAAAAAGCGAATTATGTGACGTAAAAGAAAAAACAAATTCTTATAACAATTAAAAACCGAAAATCACAATATTTTGACCATATCATAAGATATCCAGAGAAGTAGCTCCATCTGCATCTCATTATTCAAGCCAAAATTACGAGCAGAAAAGATCCTGGAAGACGAAAGACATCCTGGCTGAAAAACTTGTGGCAATAGTTGGATTATCTGCTGTCCCACTATTTCGAGCTGCTGTTAGCAAAATTATGATCGCCAACATGAAGAAAAAGAAGAAGAAAATGTATTGATTTATGGCGCAGGGGTCCTCAAACCGAAGTTTTAGAATCGCGGGGATAAATTTACCATTTGGGGTCTTGTGTATTTTAAAAATACTATCGGAATTGGAATTAACGGATGTTTACTGTACTGTATGTCTATACTGTACTTTAGAATTATGACCCTATACATATTTTACCAGTTATATCAAATTATCTAAAATTTACTGTAGCTACTGTGTTTCTACACTGTCATCTAGAATTATGTAGATAACTATACATATTTTACCAGTAAAATCAAATAATCTGCTGCTAGTTGGATATATTCCTGTCAAACTAATTTAAACTCGGTTCAAGCACTTAAAAATTTACTTTCATTTCACGTTTATAATCAAAATGGCAAAATACCCCCCACGTATATAAATTTTTAATGTGCTTTCGTTAAAGCTAAAATAATATATATTTCTAATATTTAATGTAAAAACGTTGTGGTTAAACATTTCAACAAACGTATTCGATAAACTTTGTACTTAACCATTCGAGTTTAGAATTAAAACGTGTTTCGAAAAAATAATTTCCTATTCCAAAAATGTTTCCTGTAGGTAATATCGCATCATTAAGGTAATTTTTCCATACCCTTAATCGTACTTTTTCTTTACTTCGTATACTCAGATAGGTAATAGGTACTAGAATATTTTTTTAATATTGAATTTTTAAAACGAAAGATTTTATGTTCAGTTTTACTGACGTTGCCCGGGTAACAGATTTCGTTTAAAAAAATTATGGCAGGGTGGGGCCATTATTTTGCAAAGCATCTAAATAATAAAAATGTTTTTATTTAATTCAGGTAGGAGGTGAACGTGATATCCGTGAGAGTGTTTGGGAGTGACTATAGGTACTTTCATCACAGTTGTAAAATGCATCTAAGAAATGCTTGGTTCAATTTCAAATGATTATTCATGTGGACGACTGTATTTGATTTTTAGAACAAACTAATAATACATAACATAATAATCAATATTCTATTAGGTAAACAAAAAAAAGTTATCTATCATTTATTTACACGTTCCCATAGGATTTCTCAAGGATCAAGTTGATAAAAATTATTAAGTAATTTAAAGGAAAGAGAAAACAACTATTGCAAAAAAAGATAATGATTCGATTTCTGTGTCAAAAAAAAATACTAAAACATTTAGAGCACTAAACAAAGTGACAGATATATTAAAAGCATAAAAATTAATTCAATATTAAAATCTCTCTAACAATGCACATTCGGGCTACTAAAACTACAATAATTTTACTATGCAACAAAAAATTGCATTCCTTTTAATATATAATTTATAATGTTGGACAGGGAAGGGAGGGGGGGAGGGATTTTCGCGGAATGGAGAATGTTATCATTTATAATTTGTAATTAAAAGTATCAAATTTAATTTGGAGTGCATTACATTTATGTCATTTACATTGTTTACATTTATTGAAAATTTCCATAACTTTTTTCTCATTTTATCTAAAGATGTTTGGAGTGAAATATGGCAGATACTGAGATCTTTAATCATTTGATCTTTTTTGATGGATGACAGAAGAAAAATTAAACATTAAACAATGAAAGCCATACTGACTGGACCAAATAGTATATTTGTTAATGCATATATATATTTATTTAATATGTATTCAATATGTATATATATTTATTTAATATGTATTGGGTGCAATGTACTAAAAATAATTATTTCAATACTTATATTTTATTTTCAAGGAATACCAACAACCACCACTATGGCAACTACAACAACGACCCTGTCAACTACAACGGTTACTAGAGGTAATTATAATACCACACAATAATTCTGACATTTATTAAAAGTAATTTATCTAAAGATATTACGTATTATCTTCTTGCGTTTCAACGATGACTAAGTATATGTGCCGAAAAATTAGGAAGGGTTGGTCTTGAGATAGTCATCTCCTTAGTATCCAAAGATTTCATTATTATGCTATTGATCTATTCTTGTGCTCAAAATATCAATAACATATTTTCATTGTGTCCTCACCGGAAATCGAACCCGGAACCCCCGGTGTAAGAAACCAGTGTCATGCCCACTGGGCTATGATGAGGGCTGCATGTTTTGTAAATAAATATGTTAAATATTGTGCTAAAATATTCTTTATTTATCTACTTACTTCAAAAATGTAATTAATAACATCAAAGAAAACAAAAATTGATTCATTATTGCTAATGGATGCACGTCTATATAGTCTTGCAAAATAAAGTAAATAAATAATTTCTGTATAATTTTCAGTGAGTAAAAAACTGATGAAGAGCAGACACAACACCATTATAAATAAGCCAACATCTGTTCCTGACTATAGAAATCTTACTACTCTCCGGACTACGAAAAAGATAAAAGGTAATGTATTATTATGTTGGAGTCTGTAATAATTATAGGACATAGTACACATTAAAATTATATAGATATTGCTAGAGTCATACAGAACATATATTTCTTGACAGTTATTTAATATATGTGTGCTCTTTATATCGAGGGTTCTCAGCCAAAAGGGCGTTAGTGATTATTTAACAAAAAAAGTTCTGTCTATATGATTTTGTCAATATTTATATTATTATTATTATTCAATTTCCATATTTGTTAATCCAAAACACATATGAAAATCGTTTAATAATAGAAGAAATATTAACGAAATCAGATTGACAAAACATTATTTTGCTCTCCTGTAAAGTTCGACATAATCACTAATGCCCTTTTGGCTTTTTATATATTCTCTTTCCTCTTATTTTACTTCCTTCTACGGTTCAACATTGTGATAATGCATGGTATAGAAGAATATGACTCAAATATTTTCGTACCATTAATTTATCTTATTTTATAATATACATGCCCTGATTTAGGCTTTTACATCATAACTATCTTATTAGATCAGAATAAGATAAAATGTAGATATCTCACAGAGGCGGGTCTTTTTATATGGGAAAGCATGTGCTAAAGTCTTCATTGTGCGTTCACAGGGCCCAAGACCTGTCTTTTTAGGCTGGCTAATGTAATCACTTTACACAATGTAACGTTTACCAATTCCAACCAAGACAACCAAGTTATTTATGTACCTCATTTTGCATATTTGATACAACTACTCTATCTCCATCTATGGCTACAAATTTGTCACTCCCATGAACTAGTATATAGATGTCGCCGCTAGCAAATGAGACTTCTATATTTTTTAGTAGAGTTTGAGGCAATATTCTTTTTGATGTATATATGACATTTATCTGAATAATTGAAGACGTCTGAAAACTATTTTATTTTTTTGCTCTTTTTATGGACATTTTACTTGAGCCAGCCTTGTGAAAGGTCGTAAGCCCTGTGGATGCCCAACAGAGATTTCCATATATGCTTTCCAATATAAATAGCTTTGTCTCTATAAGACATCTATAATTTATCTGAATTAAAGATTATCCCTCTGTGGAAAAATCCAGTAATTGTGTTCTTAGATCATACTAATAAAATTATTTTCTTATCATCGTCAGGGTTTTCCTATATTTTAAAGTTTTTTTTCACTTAATTATTTTCAACAATCCTGATCCTGGCATGTTATGCAAAAGTATTATTTTAAATAAGATGCCTTCTTTTTTCAGATGTTGGCAGCACTGTAAGTTTAATAGATTCTTCACCGAGAAAAACCTCCTCTAACATATCAGCATCAACATTTCATTGTGATAATTTAGTCCTATTATTGATACTTGCTATCAATAGTATGCCCTCCTCGGACTATAGGTTGTGATGTAAAAATAATTAAGATTAAAAACAAATAAAAGATTGTTTGCTTTGTACTTGCAACTGATTTCCAAAATTTATCAAACATATGACGACGAATCAAATGTATTTGCCAAATGTAATTATTGTAAATAAAATAGGTATAAAATAAGATTAAGTAATTATTTTAAGATCAGCATTTTAAAACTCATATTCATTTTCAAGTTGCTTCTGTAATTTACATTCTTTATCATAAGCAGTTGAAATGCCATCATTGTAAATAAACAAATTTTTAATAAACTGAATATCTACTTTATTAACCCAAAATAGATCTTTCTCAATCTGTCTGAACCAGTATGCCAGCAACATGCATTGAGTGACAAATGTTTTTAGCACCATATAAAATGATTAAATATAGCAAGTTTTTTGTTTCCCAGATAAAATCTAGACAGGAAACAGCCTAGGTACAGATAATGGAAACAACAGAAAAATAAAAAAATTCAAAGATATAACGGCCTGAAAATCATACCGGTACAAGTAACCAAACACTAAAATGGAGAAAATAGAACATTTGTGTATATTTTTGAGGATTATTATTATAAAAATACTAAAAAAATTGTTCATGTGGTCCGTATCAGATTGAATACTTTTGACATAAAAAATATTAAATATATTTATTAATTGCTCACTACACAAAATGAAAATAAAATCGCTTATACCATTGTGACTCAGAGAAATATTAAAATTGTTATTGTTAATATCAAATTTATGTTACTTGGAATATGTATCATCAGTAAAAGTAGTATGTTTAATGCTCTTCTCACAGCCTATTACGGAGTAAGTTAAGACAGAATTATCTGTGACATCATATACAGGTGTCTCATAGCTAGTAGCAAAAACTTTTGGGAAGCCTTCTGCGTTTAATTTTGAATAGAAAATATTATTTTCACTTTGGGTAACATGTCGACAGATACGGAAGTTTGTCATCATCAAAAAATATCAAAGTTTTAATTTTTTATTTCAGACTTTTTTTCTGTAAAACGTTTGGCTGTC
The DNA here is from genome assembly GCA_016648135.1 of Agrypnia vestita. Taxonomy (NCBI): domain Eukaryota; kingdom Metazoa; phylum Arthropoda; class Insecta; order Trichoptera; family Phryganeidae; genus Agrypnia; species Agrypnia vestita. Next base: position 190,956 of record JADDOH010001744.1, on the reverse strand, counting down.
ACAATTCAGTAGCTTATATGGAACATTAAATATTTATTCGCTTTAATACAAGTCAAATAAAATGCTAAAAACCTTACAAAAAATAATTAAATTCTGAAATGTTTTAATCGTATTACTTATTATGTACTATCAAGTCTATTTTTATGTACCAAAGCAAATGAATTTTTAATATACTTTTTATTATATTTATAGTTTTGCAAATGGTGTCATTTATCTCCGTAGATACTACATACACCCAAATAAAAGAATATGTATTTTCTATTCAAAATTGAATGAAGAAGACTCCTTTAAAAATTTTTGCTACTAGCTACGAAACACCCTGTGTGTACCTATATGTGGATTATCTAGAACGCATTCTTCATCTGTCTACGGTACTTCACCTTTCCTGGGGCGGATATTAGATTTCATGCAGTAGTAGTAAACTTATTTTATATTGCAGGATTGTAATCCAAAAGAGAAATCCTTAATTTTCATTTTTTTGCCTAATTAGGCTGTTGATGAAATATATCGGGTTGCATTCATATTTATGTGACGAAATTTTAAGGATGATGCCAACGATTCTTTAAAAACATACTACTTCTTATGTGCACCTTATGTGCAGATAATTGACCTTTTGCTTTGCCGTATCTACTTTTCTACTGATTATATACTAACTGGTATATTTGTAACATCTCAAATAAAATACTTAAAAGTTGAATTAAAAAATTTTGAGCGTGTTGAAATTCATATGAAATTGATAGAAAAATATAAATTATGCTTTAGAAAAAATTAAAGCTCAAAAATGCAAATTTTGTGTTAATTTTTTACTGTTTTAAATATTTAAAATAACTTCATACAAAATCGTATGAAAAAAATTCTTAAGTTTAAGATAAAATATATTGAGAAAAATATATATAAATATATATATTGTCAGCATTTTTCTCAATATTTATTGAGAAAAATGCTGACAAAAGAAAGAAAGAAAAATGCTGATATATAATTGGTACGAACCTGCAAAAAATTATCACATTCACTAGAAAGATTCATTGAAATATTTATTTATTTATTTATTTAACGCCCTTATGGGCTTTTACAAAAATACAGAATATTAATTAAAAAAGAAATATCATAAGACATATAAATTAATAATACAGATAAAAGGTACAAATGATAATAGTTAAAAGGTAAAATAATAATACAGAAAAATTTATTATCCATTTCGTTGAGATGTAAAGAATTGTATCAGCTTTGTCCTTAACACAGTTATATTATCAGCAAAAATGTCAGCAGCCTCTGCATGTTCATTCCCTAATGAATGTAATCTGGGAATTACAGAGTTTACTAATGCATTAGTTCTGACATTTCCACTATAATAGAATAATGCACTGTGTCTTAATGACCTCATCGGGGCATATAAGTCGATCAGACTAACAATCTGGGGGCAATCAATCACGCTGTTTATGATCCTATAAATAAATATTAGGTCTGTCACAGTACGTCTCACAGACAAGTTTAATAGTTGTAAATAACTAAGGAGATATTCATAATTGATATCTTCCAAGCATATATTTAATTTGTAATTAATAAATCTTAAGAATTTTTTTGGATCCGTTCAACTGCCGTTGAATGATTAGCATAGTGAGGCGACCAATTCTTATATTCTTTTATTCTTATTCATTCAATTATATTCAACCTGAGGTCTGACAAGAGAAGTGTAGAGGACTTTATAAGTGGGCAGGTCTGTAAAGTTTTGTGCAGTTCTTAAAACATATCCCAACATTTTGAGACCTTTATTAGTTATCAAGTCAATGTGGGGAATAAATGATAATTTAGTGTAAAAAATTACTCCCAGATCACTTATCTCCTTAACTGATACAAGGTTTACATCATTAATTTTGTAGGTGAATTTAATAGGAATCTTTTTTTTTGTAAAACTAATGGATTGGCACTTGGAAATATTTAGGATAATAATAATATTAAAAAAAGGAAAGATAAAGTTGATTGTTGGTACACCATTTGAACAGGGAATCCAAATTAGTTTGTAGTATCGTACAATCGGACTTACTTTTCACTGATCTAAATATTTTCAAGTCATCGGCAAATATCAGAAATTGTACATCATCAAAAATGTCAACAATTTCATTTATAAAAAGGATGAACAGGATGGGTCCAAGGTGTGAACCCTGCGGGACTCCACTCAAAGCAATGAATTCTTCTGATAATGAAGAGTTAATTTTTACCGAAAGGCTTCTACTGCATAGATAGCTACCTAACCATTGTAATAATTTACCATGAATGCCCAATCTTTGGAGTTTATCCATCAATATAAGATGTAATACTTTGTCAAATGCTTTAGAGAAATCTGTATAGATTGAGTCTACCTGGTTTCCCTTTCCCAGTTCATTGGATATGTAATTTTCATACAGTAATAAATTAGTAGCTGTTGACCTACCTGAGAAAAAACCATGTTGGAAAGGTGATATTACGGGTTTCATTTGGTACATTATCGTATTCAGTAAGAGTTTTTCGAAGAGTTTTAGTTTATAGTTTTTGATATCACTTTTAACATCCTTTTTGAAAATTGGCATCAGAAAGCTATTTTTCCAGACATCAGGATAGCAGCCTGTACTCAAAGATAAGTTAAATAAGAGATATAACGGATAGGAGAGATGATCAACACAATTTATCAGAAATATTGGTGGTATCCTGTCTGGTCCAGTGCTTTTATTGTGATCCAGTTGTTTAATTATAGTTAAAATCTCACCTTGATTAATATTAACATTTGATATATTTATCAAATTATCAGACATAGAGGCACTATCATATACGCTTTTAAAAAAATCTGCGAACATGTTTATTTCACTTATGTTGTTTCCTAGGACATTATTGAGGTACATTGTATTCGGTATATCAGTATCATTTTTTCTCAATGAATTTGTGAAATATCACATCCACCAAGGGCGAATAGTCCCTTCGAACACTTGCATCACTGTGGCTCAAACAAGACTTGATAGCTTCATATAACATCTCTTAAACCATTTTCTAACGGTTGGTGTTCCTGTCAAAAAATCACTTTGGCTCAATCAAGAACACATTATTTGAACATTTGCCTATAGGCCCCCACACATTATCAATACGATTGATCAATAATATTGACTAGTGAAAATAAACATTGTCAATAACAGAAACTTTCAATATATCGAGAGCTATGCAATAAAATTTGATTTGGTTTAAAGTTGTGTTATTATTATAATAGTTGTAGTATTATTATATGTAATATTATTAATATTATTAACTGTGGAAGTGTCAGGGCAAATATTCCATTGTATCACATCTATCTCACCTGTAGCGTTCCATGAGCAGTTTGAAATGGATAATGAAAAAAACTAACCCATAAAAACCAAGTTTTTATTATACTCCCTTTCTCATTTACTAGTGGAAACTGGTTTGGCGCTTAACCTACGCGTTGGGCTTCGGTCGGGCGACGCTTTGAAAGGGAGTAACAAAAAATTTCTAAAATTCCAAAATTATACTATAATCAGGTTTAGTTGCATCTCTAATAGTTGCGTAGTTTAGTCAGTACCAGATGCGTCGCAGTCTCTTCATACAACTTACTAAGTTGTATGAAAAAAATATTAAAAATTTCTAAAAAACCAAAATTATACTGCAATTATTATTTTTTTAACGAAAATTTGATAGATCTTCTTGATCGTCGCCACGAGTCTGCTTGCAACGTTTCAGCTCAATTGGATCACGGGAAAAGGGTTAAAAATCGATCCAAAGTTTTTTCGTCAAGCAAGCAAGCAGACGCTACGAGTTAAAAGAAAGGGAGTAAAAATGACATGGAAGAGAAAAAACTTCTGCTGAAATACACAAAGGCGAATAATTCATAAAGTTATACATGTATTCTTTAAGTTATGTACACTGAGAAAAAGGATATGTTACTTCAACAAGAAAAGGTGCCATGCTTTATTATTTCATATAAAATAAAATAAATTAATTTAACCAAAAATAATTTTAATCAGACATTGTAAAATCTCCATTAAAAATTCTGTATACCTACCTACCTATCAATTTGACACATTTTTAAATGAACCAAGAAAAAACGTACTAACAATATTTAAACACTATGGCAGAGTACAGTATATCACTCGATCACTGAGCAAAATAATGACATTGATGGAGAAGCTATCCTATGTTTCGTTCTTAGTAATAATCTGTTAGAAACCCAAGAGCCGATCTAATAGTTGCTCGATTCTAGTCAAGACTCGGCAAAGACTGGGCTTATTGGTTGTTCTTATCTAAGTACACTTATTGTACGAAATGAATGATTGTTATTGCTCATAGGATATTAGAACTATCTTTTGTCTACATTACTTAAAACTGCGGCCTTCCCACGGACATGACACTGGCTTCCCATGGATTTTATTATTTTGGAGCTGGTTATTTTGGATTTGGTTTCCCGGTAAGGTCAAAATATATTTTTGTGATTTCTTCAAGCCTAGATGTTTTTGAGATATGGTGTTCTGCAACAATATGATAAGCCACAGTCCACTCAATTTGAAATATTAAAATTAAGGAATTTAAAAAATATAAATGTGTACTTGCAGTATTGCACAACTGAGAACATTTTTTAAATAATGAAACAAGGAATGCTGAGGATGAAATTTATCCTAATTTGCAATGACACCTCAACCTTTTTAAACAAATATCACATAATTTTATGTTATTTTGAACAATATTTGGTTGACTTTTTTGTGATATTAAAAAATACTTTGATATTAAAGAATTTGATGTTAGTACAATCATCTGACAAACAATACATTTTCTAAAATATTTTTAAATTTTGAGGATTGATGATTGTTGCAAAAGACCACCTGTGTAGGTCCAATGTATGAAAAAATTAGGACTTAAAAAACCCCCATTGAAATTTTATTCCTAATACTTATTTGTTCTAAGATTATCTTAATTTCATAATAATAATTTAACTGATATGCATGCTACCTCGCATTATATATGTACACACTATATCAAATAGCAACTGAATTATGGCATGGAAGGGAGTTTTATCTAACTCGCGAGGCCAATGTAATCGACCAAAATGTACTTAAGGAAACCGCAGACCAGAAAAGTTTCACCACCAGTTTTGCATAATACAAAAACTTAAGTAAAATAAAACAATCAAAGCATGCTTATAATTGCAAGAAACCTACATTTAATTCCTTTGTAAAATGAGTGGGATAATAATAATTTGTATATAATAAATATTACATATATACTATAGTACAGTAAGTATATTATATACTTATAGCACGTTATATGTTTATGGTATATAGATGATATGGGCACATAATATGGAGACCACCAGACCACACAGTGAAGCAGGCAACGTCCATGGAGCATCATCGAGAGTCATCCAGAGGAAGACCAAAGAACTACTGGATGACTCAATGCTCCAAAATACTACAAAGAAATGGCCTGAATAAAAGCGATACCCAGAACCGAAGAAGATTCAACTTGAGAACGAGAAGAGCCGACCCCGATAACCTACCTAGGTAATGAGTTGGAACAGTACAAGGAAAAAGAAGAAGTTTATTTTTATAGGGATAAAATAGATAATATATTGCACCATGAGTACTTGAGTGTATTAAATCGAAAAATAATGCTGTTTTATTCCTCATTTTTGTTTTGTTTATTCCTTTAACGAAGTAACTCAACTAAAATGTGAAATGCGTTGTAATTGAGTTAGGAGGAAAATCATAAATTTTAATATTTTAATGCATTACAGCGTTAATCTAAAACTGAGTGTATTAAATTAATTAATTGTAGCATTCCGAAATGTAAAAAAATATATTAATACATTAGTGTATTAAGTCAAAAACACTGAGAAATACTGCAAAAACTATTAATTTAAATTTTTGCGTGTGAGACAACCTTATGAAATTTGTAACACTTCAAATGCTGATATCTCCAAACCGTGCTTTTTGACTTAATAAACAAAAGTACTTGTAGCGGTACCTGTTCAACCCCGCGCCATGTACCTATTGCTTGACCCAGGGTTTTGTTTATATTAACACAATAAAAATCTTATTAATTATTATTAATTAAAAATCTTCGCGATATAAATAAATTATACATTTTACTTGCTTTCGGGGCCTATCTCCGGGAAGAAATAAACAGTAACAACATATCGCTCTTTCATACCGACGACCACACACCTTCCCTACAAATTAATGGTGCAATATACACATCACATAGGTACTTATGCTATTTTCCTTAATTTATACTTCTCTCAAGATCAGCCTTCAAATGACAATTGTCTTTAGATAGTTATGCATCTTTCTAGTGTGAAATAAAAAATAAACAAACAAAAAAATCTAAAATACTAGCTCGCCTAAGGGCAATACGTTGCCTTGGGATACATGCAAATGTTAACAAATTAAATTTAGCTGTTGATAATAAATATGTTTATGTATTTTTTTTTTAAATACGGAAACGGAATATGTGCTGCATCAAAATGCTTAGCACATTCATACTAAGCTAAATGCTTGTGCTATGAGAATAGGACTAACTGAAGACCCCATGGCAAGAAGCTGTTAACTAACATTTTTGTCAAAAATGAATTAATAAGCCATCTAAACTAAATATTGCATGTTCTTTCCATTGGAAATAAGTTCAGAAGATCTATATAATATTTGAACATTCCACCAGTCAGGGATAGTAGAAAAAAAATTTCAATCAATTGAAAAAATTTTCATTTGTAGATATGGTATTTTTTATAGATTCTGAAAATAAACAATAATTAACTGTGGGTATAAAAGCAAAGACAGCAATATCCAAAAAATTAAAAAAATGTTTTGAATGGAGTCACCGAGGATTACTAATTTAAAATGTACCTACTGAATTCTAGATTTTGTGTATCTATCCCTTCCAAAATCATGTTTCCTATAAACTTAAAGGCTATGTTTCCCATAAAATCTCGAATTCAATACAATATAAATTAGTAATCCTCAATGACTGCATTCAATTTTGTTTTGTCTTTACTTTTATGCCCCACAATTTATGTATAACAATGAATAATAATTTTCAGATACATATTTCAAAATAAAAGTCTTTGATCAACAAAGTTGGTCAATTTTCTTAAAATTTTGCATATTTAATTATCATGCACGTTAAACTTATAAACATTTTTCATGAGTTGAAAAACATGTGTGCAACTGTTGTTTTTGATTTAATAATAATCCTTCAATTGTTTACAAAATCAATACATATCTTCAAATGAATGATTGGTTCATTAGAGTTGGTTCAAATAAGTGGCACTTAGATATCTAATTAATTCTTCCTTGGTGAACTGTTTTATACATTGATTTTATAGCACCATACGCACACTACGAGCGTTTCCATTAAATTTTTCCCCATGGTAGTGTTAAAATGTACACTGTTATGCCTACATAATCCTAATACCACAGATTTTTCAGAAGATCAACTGATTTTACAGTATATTCTTAACAGGAAAAGTGAATTACTTAGACCTCGAACTCTCTTCATCTTCCTTGCACTGTCCTAACTCAGCTGACCCCAACCGCCTAGGTAGGCTGTTGGGGTCAGCTATTCTCGTTCTCGGGCTGTATCTTCTTCGGTTCTGGCTATGTTCGTTTCCATAGTATTTTGGAGCATTGAGTCATCCAGGAGCTCTTTGGTCTTCCTCTGGATAACTGTCGGTGAAGCTCCATAGACATTGCCTGCTTCACCGTGCGGTCTAGTGGTCTCCGTTTTATGTACCCATACCATCTCAACTGCCGTTCCTCCAGTTCACTGTTTATGTCTGATAATACCCAGGCTACCACGAATGCATGAACTTTTAATCCTATATTTTAGTGTTACTGCTGCCGATCATCTAAGCATTCGCGTTTCTGCTGTTTCGAGTTGCCTAGAGTAGCAATTGGACATAATCCAGCATTAAGAGCCATACATTATCGCGGGTCTTAAAATAGTCTGGTGTATCTTCAACCTAGACCTCGAACTAGTGACGGTATTTTAACCAGTGACACACTATTTGAGATTGTTATAATGCATTGATGTTTGGCAACGGATTTTTTGCAATTGGAAAATTTCACTTTTTTTTTAATAGAATAATCTTTACTTTGGTCTAGAAAATGTGTCTGTGAAAAAAAATTTTTTAATAGATATATTAAGAGTACAAAAATGATTTCACTACCACGAGTATGTGCGTCACAGTCGTAAGGTATCCAGGTAAACAAAGACTACGGCATTACACTAAATGCGCGAGTTGATATGTCACAACAAATGTTTTGCATTTTAATAAAGTCGTATTTTAAAGATTTTTTATAATAAAAATTGTGAATGAAAACATTACCCCACATTATCCATACTGTTTCACAGAATATAATTAATATTTATGAATCTATTTCATATATTTCCATCTGTATTTGTAATATGTATGTGTAATTTCCCTATCCTACCAGCAACCATTGATACTAGACAACTATTGTCTTAGTTATCAATCATCGATGCAGTCAGAAACAAATCGCAAATAACTGTAGTGAAAGTAATTGGTTAAAATAACATTTTAACTATCATTACCTCGAACAACACTTTTTGCTCGGAAAAAATGGATTTTACTGCAACTCTCAATGAATCTCGCTGCTAGGCATTGTTGGTAGTAAATTTGTTTTCTATGTCTCTTCACACATTAGGATTTGATCACTTTATATTTATACGTCATGGGATAGAAGAGAAGATGGGTAGGTGATGTACGTTTTCGTGGATTGTGCATAGGATAAGCAGTTACCAACACTACATACAATGTAGAAAAATTTAATAAAAACGATTTTGATGACAAATTTCCAAAATCGTGCATGCCGGCATAAATGAGATTCACATTGATGGGATGCCATCGCCAACTATAATCCTATGTTGATATAAGCGGCCCTTAGACATGCATGAGTGACCAAAAAAGATATAAGGACATCATTAAATTCTGGTTGAAATGATTTCCCACTTCTCCGAGATCTCTCAAAACTCCAACACTTTAAGATTGTTCTGTTTGTAGTTTTTTGGGATATTCTGACCTCTCTGGCCGATATTCCAGATCCCATGGCAGGGACCAAAGGGCTGATGACAGACCCTGCAATGTGATCTGAAACATCGGCCAGAGAGGCCAGATATACACTGCAGAATATACCAGAAACTACACACAGAAGATTCTGAACGGCCGTGAAAACCTGAGATCATTAATTTCAAAGATCAGTTTAGGGCCGGTTGTATCAACTTGGTTAACGTTATCTTCCGTTTAATGCATAGATTTTTGCATTTTCAATCAACAACAACAACATTTTCAAACAAACAATCAACCCATTTTCGTAAAAATCTATGTTTTAAACAAGCTATTACTGCAATCCAATGTGATAAAACCAGTCCTTAGGAATGTGGTTGAAATGAAGTGAATCATTTTAATTTTCAGTAATTTATTAAGTATTCCATATAAATATTATAAATTACATTCACTAAATAACATGATTACTAAATAAAATAAAATAATTCCTTCAAAAATTATTATTATTTTACAACATTAAATTTTGTATTAAATATGATTTAATGACTTAATTTTTACACTGCAAAATCACATATTAATTTTTAAAATAGATAAAATATTTTTATATAAATAGGCAGCGTGTAATCTAGACATTAATGACTTAAAATATTTAAAACTCGTACAGTTTTTATTTTAGTCTGTTATTTGAAAAGCTCAACGAAAGAAAACCAAGGCAAAAATACATTATTTGATATGTTGAGCTGTTCACCCCAAAATCCTAAACAATGAAAATGGCACCCCTAAGATGACAAGAATGTCTTAGCCAATGTTTATTACTTTATTATGTGTGTATATTATTACGTACATCTCACTACTCATAGTTTCAGGTTATGTCTATCTATCTGGGCCAAATAACAAAAAATCACAGACATTTATTCGGAATATTCTAATATATTTATCGAATGTAAATATGCAAGAATAACTCAATATGGTGGTCCAATATGATAATATGAAATTTGGTACAAATAAATAGGCGCCTGATTATGTGCTATTTTTTATGGGTCACTGTAAGAGTTATCATTTGCTTTCTTTAAAGATATGTAAAGACATTCATACAATATGCTAAAGGTTATCACAAAGTAATAGCAAAGTATTCCATTAAATAATAAACGGTATGAATTACATTATGCAAAACATTACAAAAATATTGCAGATTAATCCACTACAAACTCTTTTAAAGGCCTCACTAAAAAACTGTTATAATTAAACAAATCTTAAATATTTATTTGAGTAAGAAATAAAAAAATGTATGTAGAATGTAGGTATGTACTTTTCAAACAAAAAAAATTCTGCTGATAATAATAGTACATAGTCAATTTTCTGCATGAGACCTGAAAAATTACGAGAAATATTACGAGTTAGTGTACACAAAATATCGATATAGGTAAATCAATTTGTATCTATTTTTTGTGACTAGTTATAAATACATAAATTTACTTTAAAGCATTCAGCGTGTGATATAATAATACATATGAAAAATTTATAGAAAAAACAAACAATATAATTAATACTTTATTTAAAAATAATTTGATAAACCAATAGCAGATAATTAATATGTATTCTTTAACTAACTTTGTACATAATAAGACACCCACAAAGAGTTATTAATGTGTCACTACTCGTTTTGGGATGAATAGAACTTCCCATCCAAATGTGTAAATGATAACTGCAGAAAGTAAGTTCTGTTCTTCCCGAAACTAGTAATGAAAGAATAATAATTCTTAATAATTATGTGGATATTATCCATATTAGTTAAACAATATATTTTAATTAAAATATTACACAACAAAGTAACTGCAGAATCAATTAATGATATCAATAGCAGATATTATTAAAGATTAATATTCCAAGTAAGCAGATGTAATAAAAATTAAAACAATCAAAACCTGTATAATACTCTCTCAATTATTCAAAATGACAGAGAAAAACAAATTTCCTACTAAAAATATCCCGGTTTATCCATATGCATCCATAGCCAGCGTTTCCGGAGTAGATAAAAATAAAACAGAATACATAAATGTATCCCTTATGTTTACGTATTGTGTGTTCGAGATCTCGCTGTCAGGCCGTTATCAATTGTGATTCGAAAAATAAATAAAGCAGTTTCAGAAAAATAAATAAAGCAAAAATAATTCAGTTTAAATTAAAAATAAAAAATGTTAATATCTGAAGTGTAAGTTTATAGCAAAAGGATAGGAATATATGCAATTTGTTTACGCAAATTTAATTTTAAAATGACTGCAAGAAATAATAGTTTTAAAAAATCGCTTCCAGAGAGAATCTGATGTCTAGTTAGAGTTGATTAATGTACCAAGGATATTATCGCGAGGTATGTTGGATACTATCATATTTATCGTAATGTAAAAGGTCCACCACCACACACATTTTTATTATCGTCAAATCTGAATAATTCTGTCAATCATGAATAATTGAGAGTCCTGATCACCGTGTGTTGATATTCTATTGGAATGTATGCCGTTAATACAACTATTGTAAATTCATCCAAAACATACATTCTGTAAATAAATATGTGTTATATTATCTGAACATAGCTATATGCTGTGTTTGTAATATAAAATTAATATACATCTGGTGAAATAAATCAAATATACTTTTATACATTTTCTTAGACATATGAGAAACAATTTAAAAGCAATACATATAAGAAAATAAAAAATAATAAATTTATAGGTGTTTTCTGATAATCAAAAATCCTCTAACTTAATATTGCATAAAAGTTTTATTTTGAAAACAAGCTTATTTCATGTAATGACTCAAAATAAAATACATAAACATATTTTAGATGAAACATTTTTCACTAATTTTCAGGATCAAGAAACACTTTCTGCATTTACAATATTTAAAATAAGCCTATAGACAATCCTTGAATTTTTGGTGTATTTAAAACTATAAATAATCAAAAGCTTCCATTAACTTTAACCGTCTTGAACTTAGCGAAAAGCTTTAATGGAATCACATTGAATATTAAATTTTATACATTGTCACAAATTCATGTTGCGCTTTGCGAGACGAAACAGTTTATTCACAAATTCCTAAGTGCACTAGAAAATCACACGTTTAGATCAGCCATCATTTTTCGGAAGTCAGCTAAAGTATTGTAGTCGGGGTCGGTGTCTATGTCTTCAAAGTCTCTACTCGAGTCAGTCTTGGAGAAACTCGGATTGTAACGAGATAATGAGAGAGGGCAGGGAAGAAGCTCAGGCATTACGCTGTGATGCGTAATCAGAGCTGTCAGGGATGTAAACTCCTTGGTGAAGCCCTAAGAACAATATCAAACATAAAGGTACATAAAATTATTTGTTGCTGTGAAATAACACATTCTTTTGCGACATCTGTGAAAAATAATTAAAGCTGTTAAAAACCTTTAGCGAAGAAACAAACCAAATTGATTATTTAAGTATCTATACATCACATCACATTTGCCCTGCAGATGTCACTACTAATGCAATTTACGACGCGTGGTGCCCGCTACCCACGGATATGACAAATTTCTTTATTTCAAATATGATGATAAGACAGAAATTTGTTTCAAATATAAATTCACAAACAAGAATAATATTTTAAAAGTGGTCTAAAATCAAATATTCTCAGCCCAACACATTATGGAGGTGACTAAACATTTTGAGATAAGGTAAAAAGGTAAGCAATTTTAAAACAAAAATAAGTGTAAAAAATTGTTTAACATATTCATGTCCAAATAATTCACTCTAAATATCAAATTTACCTTAATTTTGTATCCTTTATTTGTATGAAGGATCAAATAATGTGCTATTCCGCTAGGTTGGAAATCTCTCGGAACTCTCAGTGAAAGGGCAAAGCAGCCAGACTTGGTTGTGCTCTCGCGAACCATGAAGGCACCGATTGGTTGGTTCCCTAATACTTCAAGAGCAATCTGAAAAAGTTGAATACACATTTTCCATAACAAAACTTCAAAATAAACAATCAATGAATTTGAATGAATGAGATATAAAATAAACTTTCTCCTGAATATAACCCGTTTCTTTCATAGTCTCTAGACTCTATTTAATTGGGTCACTCATAGTTGATAGCTATCGTACAACATTTATTTAATTAATCAAAACGCTTTCTTATAAAGAATTTATTATTAGCCCACTGGGCTACGAGGGCATGACACTGACTTCCCACATCGAGGGTTCCGGGTTCGATTCTCGGTGAGGTTACAATTAATATATGTGATTTACTCAAGCCTGGGTATTTTGTGACGTGTTTCGCTTCTGTAATTGGGCCACTTGGCCTGTTGAAGCTTAAAAAAATATACATATTATTCCCAATGAGTTAGAAAGCTCATTCCAGGAAAAACAACAGTATATACTATGATAAGAAACTATTATTACAGAGAACACGGTTTAATCATAAGATTCAAAAATAGTTTACATAAAAGGAAAAATTGTAAACAGATACTGATAATGTATAAAATTATTCTGATGAAGGAAAGCAACACTTGTTTATACAGCTTTATATTGAGCTTTAGGCCGGCCGCACTTTGGATACGAATTATTACGTACGTATTCGTACATATGGAGCGCGCACATTGATTGCCTCTTGGTTGGTCAAGATCAGTTACTTTTCACATTTCTCCAATAACTTTTGTGTCAAATGAATAATTTGTATCTTCTGGAAAACTCTATTTTGGCAGACTTAAACAATGATAAATTTCATGACTATCTATCTAATAGACTCACAAATACTGGAGAGAATCGAAGTGCAATGAGAGCTCATAAAACATCGGAGAAATATTCAAAAGTTTTTTCGTTCGAAGTACATAATTATACCTCACCTTCATTAAACCAAATTATTTAACTTACAGGTATTTTTTAGTTCTTTAGAGATTCTCCGCCATGATCTGCGTTGATGGTCACGTAGTTGAATCACTTTGGTCTCACAAACATTTGTGGTCATGTCTCAAATTGACAAAATTTTCAATATCCATCGTATGAAATCGTAAAAATTTCCGAACAAATCCGGATCCTATACGAGCATACACGCACTACTAAATCGTGTACAGTGTGCGATGTTCAATACAACTTCGAAGATCAGGACTGTATCTGCGTATTCGTACGTATACGTACTACTCAATTTCGTACGAAAACGCATCCAGTGTGCGGCCGGCGTTATATTAAGAAAGTACTTTTTGATAGCTTTTATCAGTATTTTTTGTTTGTTACTGGAGGTTTTAATTCACTGGAAAATATGTTTTATTATAATGTATTGAGGTGATAACCATTAGTGTATTTGATTTTGTGTTACTTTTATGTGCTGGTAGTTCGTAAATAAAGGCTGGTTTAATACTGGTGCTACTAATACGCGGACAATCCAAAAACATGATTACATTAGGGCCGTTTGTTTGATCAGTGATAGTGGTAATACAAACATCAAAAATGGCTTATGAAAATTAGAATCCATTTCTAGGTATTTCAACACTGATAAATAAAATAAATATGTACCTCTCTGGGAATGCCCGCCTGGAACCATGGGGCCAGTCGCAACTCGGCTTCTTCTCGACTGCTCAGAGAGTCACTCCGCGCAGGAAGGAGGGGAGGGGAGCCACTCCCTCCACACGATGAGCTGCTTGAACTAGGAATTCTCAATATCCTATAAATATTACAAATTTATATATCGATAAAAATTAAAGAATACTTTTGAAGTTATACCATTCTTATTGCGCATTTAAGAAAAAAAATATATAATTAACAGAAGTTGCCAGGCAGGATGAAGCGGAATTGCGAGGCAATGAAGTTAAAGTGAAATTTTAGTATGTATAGAAATGCGCACATGCATCCACGCGCACCAGACGTTAGCCGACAAACAGCGTAAAATGTTTATGTAAAACTTTGTAATTACTATGCGATTCTTAGCATCAACTTTTTAATAATGGAGACGACAATGTCAATTGCGAAATCTCAGAGAAAGTATTATGGTCATGGTAGTGTATATTTTCACTTCTGTATAGTTTTTGATTAAATATTGCTATAATACATATTTTTTTATGTGTGCCAAAGAAGTACAACTTCTAACGCAAGTACACACTCACTTTTTTGTGCAAATAATGCCAACCGAACCACTTATTGAAGTATGTTATGTGAAATATAAAAATTATAATGAATAAGATATATGTATCGATTTAAGAATGGTTTCATAATCAATAGCGCTTTGGAAATAATTAAATTTTAATAACGTATTCAAGATTTCATTTCAATTGTTTAAAAACAGAAGCCTCTTATTACAAAATATTGATACACACATTCAAAGGAATATGTATTATCAAATTTCTATTAATCTGTAATCAAATACAAATTTTCATTATTGACAACTGAAAAAAAAAATGACTGGCTAGGGATAAATTCGTCGGAGAGAGAAGGTACAAGAAAAAAAATGCAATAATCAAAATTTACAAACCTATTTCTTTTATTATTATTGATCTTCAGCAGGTCATTGTCAAAATTTGAAGATGCTGTTTTATCGACACATGGTAAAGCATTATTTAAATTGACATTATCTATGTGGATACGTTTCACTGGAATGGTAGACTTCTGCATCGTTTCGTCTGTTAGAAGAGTATTATTTCTAGAAACGTCTTTCATTGCAGACTTTATGTCGGAATCTGAAATCGCCTCATTTACGTAGCCTCCGTTTAGGGATACTGGTTTATGTAATGGACTGTAAACAAAGAAAAACATATGCATTTAATATTTTTTATTGTAATAAATGTATAAACAAAAAGATTTATAGTGATTGCTGTGATGCTCGACTTCCAGGAAAGCAAAAAATAATTGTTAATCAATGATTGTCACTTATTAAGTGCAAAATAATTCATACATAAAAATAAAGAAGTTGGCAACAATTGAAATGGAGTGTTAATGATGTTTGTGGAAGTAGTGTGCTATTAATATGCTCCAAATAATTGAGAGGTCCACCACTAATAATATACTTTAAACCAAGATGATTGGTTTTCATCTTTTGATGAAATAAGATTCTCAAACACTCATTCTGTTTTTTATACCAAACATAATATGGAAGCAACATTTTTCTCATAAATAACTTTTGTCTTCTAATATTTCATAATGTTTTCAATTACAAAATAGTATTAATCGTCTGAATAAGTTAAACAGCTCCCACTATTATGCATACTTGATGGAAAGTGTTCATCACATTGCAAAAATACCACAGAATAATTTTTTTTTCAATTTCTTTATCTATGATTATCTCAGAAAATTAGTTTAGTTTATTGTATACTTATGAAGTAGGTACTTGTACTAGAGTGCCACCACGATAACTTGGCGTGCGAGGGAGGTCGTCCTTGTCGCGAAACAGAAGTTGCCAGGTTGTAAATTTATTACACAATACATAATGTACTGAATGTCCGGTGACCAGTGTCAGAGCCTTCAATATAAATTTGGTCAGGTAACAGCGCGCTCCGCGGCGGCCGCTCTATCTTTCAAACTGTCAGACGGTAATATCGGTCCATTATTTGCTTTTTCAGCTTCGCAAAACTATAATACTTCATTGGCAATTGTTCTTGCACCACCCCGGACTGTTTTGGTTGTTTTGGACATAATAATTCAGTGTATATTGGTAATCAAGATGTCACAGCTCCCGAGTAAATACAAAATTCTACTGAATTACAAGGCGAGGGGTTGCCGCCGGGTGCGGGCGAGGCGGGTTTTAATTCCAATCCTGCCGCATGCTAAGTTATGTTGGGCAGGCAATAGTGCTATATACTCAAACTATTGCAATAGCAGGCATTCATCACTTTATATGACAAAAAATCATTATATAAAATAGTATTGTATATTCTAAAGCTTTATAAAGCATAATTTAGAATTTCATATAAAAAGGTTTGTTAATAAAAATTAATCGAGCAAACGTAAAAACTTAAAATAAAAAAAGCAATGTTTTAAAATTAACTAAATTAAATTTAAAATATTCCCATTTTAATAATATTACATATCAAAAATAAATATAACA
This sequence comes from Agrypnia vestita, assembly GCA_016648135.1. NCBI lineage: Eukaryota > Metazoa > Arthropoda > Insecta > Trichoptera > Phryganeidae > Agrypnia > Agrypnia vestita. The sequence goes on along the minus strand of JADDOH010001744.1, from coordinate 173,855 downwards.
TATTGTACAGTATCAAATAGCATATAAAGATTAAATAATAATAATAATTAAATAATATATTATGCTGAAGTTACTGAAGTACAATAAGATGACAACATCAACGAAAAAGTATTGTGAATTTATGTATACATATTTATAATTGACATCTTTCGCATATTCAAAAGATGTCAACTGAACTTTCGAAATCATTTCGCCATGGTCTCTCCATATCCAACTCAACTAACTAAACATATTAAAAAAATTGTTTTCAATCTCACCTAGTCGGTGTGTCTGGTACAAGCGGTGTGCTGTCCTCGGTATGGGCCGCTTGAAGCATCAGTGCCCCCGAAAGCCCCAGAGCTAACCTCTTCATCAGCGGAGGCTTATCTGCCAACCTCTTATACGAGTTGAGCTCCGTCGGTGAGTTGGACTCCTCAGAGCTACTAGGACTCGTTGATTCTTGCACATCTCCTTTCAAATTAGTGGATTTCAGGCTGAAAACAGAAAAATATTGTTTAAGGATTAGTTTTTATTTTTATAAATTATTAACATTATAATATAATATTTTTCGACATAAATTTTTTAAATTTGTGTAATACATATTAAAGTGTTAAATTTATGTTATACATATTAAGTTAAGATTATAAAGTAGACTTTTACCCTTACCATGATATAATGGTCAGATAAACAGGCAAGTTTTTAGGCAACATTGGAATGCTCTATTTTTTCTATTCATTAAGGTATATTATTTTATTATTCACTTTACTATTTACATTTCCTTTCAATAACTGAGAATTTGTATAATTTACAAGGCTATAGGTACAAAAAATGCAATATTAAATATACAATACTTAGTCCCATGTTAATTAAATGTGGCCTGGTTTTAGAATATATCAATAATAATACAAAACTAAATCTAACATTAAATTGTAGGAAAGCAAAAAATTTTTTTTTAACAAAACAATGAGTGAAATGTGTTTGATGCCACAGCTCTGACATTAGTAAAGGCGTGTTGGCCATACAAAGAGAAAATAGTTTAATTTACCTATGATTTCCAGGGAAATTGTGCGGGTAGTGGTGCCTCAGGCCCGGTATCGTATTTGGGGCTCTGATACCCATGGTGGATATCTCCGGATTACGGTTGTTCGCTACTTCCTTCTGAAATATATATTTTATTATTAAAAATTATTACATAAAATTAATATATGTGAAACAATAGACATCACTACACATTGTATGTATGCGTTGCCTGACTTAAAGATTAAAAGGGAAAAGTGAATGGCTTATTAGGGATACCTTTTTCTACAGGTAGCATAATCAGGGGTGGTAAATGGGTGCGCAAAATTAAGGGGGCGGAATGGTGCATGGGAGGTTGATTTTTTTAGCAAATTCTAAAAGGTTCTAGAAGTTTTCATATTCAAATGGTAAGTCAACAATTAAGGAAACGTCCAGTGGAAAAGTGATTAAGGTAATATGTCAATGGACTAAAATCCAGAAAAAATTAATGCATGTTCGGTGTCACTTGCAATCTACACTGAATGCGGCAACACGGATAATATACGGAATGTCAAAATTATCGCACATAACATTTTTTTAAAAGGACTATGTTGGCTTCATTTCAGTAAAATAGTGATATTTAAATTTTAGTGTTGGTTGATATACAAAACGACAAATAACAGGGTGTCTCTGTATCTTGAAGAACTCATTAACATTGACAACTTGAATGGTTCAATGCAACACTCTAATGATACCCTCTACTTTATCTGCCGGAAGGCTAATAGAATAAATCAGCTATTGACAGAGACAGAGATCAGTGAATGGGGATTCACGGTGGCAGGAAGAATTCTTTGCCCTCAGTAAAAGTGAAAAGTATATCGGAGACTTTATTTTAAAAATACTGAAAAGGAATTTTCCAACGACCATCTTCATAAGTTCCCATCCCAATTATAATAATTTCGTTGTCTGTCCGTCCGTCTGTCTGTCCCCATAACTTCGTAAGTTTATTATAGTAAAAATTTTTTTCAAAAATTCTTTTTTCAAAAATGTCTTTTTCGAAAAATTCTTTTTTCAAAAATGTCTTTTTCGAAAATTTAATTTTTGAAAAAAATTTTTTTTGACGTGTTTCATCTAGTAATAAATAGATTTTGTGTAATACTGAAATTCTTCAGACACGCCATGTCGGGTACAGATGCAATGAATAGATTAGTGATACAAGACTATATGATTAATAATATTTTATTTTCTATCCATAAAATAATTAAACGTTAAACAAATTTATGTTACAATTTATAGAAAAAAACATTGTTTACACCACTTTTTTATTGATAAAAAAAATCAACATGGCCCCTTCGTTAGGATACAAATGTATAGGTACATGTATATATTATACGAAACATTTAGATTTTTTTTCAATAAAAAAGTGGTGAAATAAAGTTTATTTCTATAAATTATAATTATAATGTCACTACAAAAAAAATTTGCTGTGTTTGAAGAAGAAATTTATGTTATACTATAGTAATAATAAAAAAAGTATTTTAGCAAAAGCTTTGTCAATGCCTCGAGTAAAAAATTGACCTGTACATGACATTAACATCGACGAATAAATATAGATTTTTTGATAAAAACGAAAATTCCTCGTATTTTTTGATCACGCCTCGTACATTATCAAAAGTAATTATTGTTATAAGGTTCCGTTTCAGCTAGTCACCGGGCGGACATAATGCGAAAACATAACAAGCCTTTCAACGATGGCGGAAATATCTCAAAGCTTTAACTGCCGCCCCAAATTACTTGTAAAACCGTATGACAGGCCCTAAACCCCCGCACGGTCAAGACACCGCGCGAGAAAAAGGGGAATTACTCCGCTCCGGGCAAGATTGGGAGGAAATAAACCGGGCGGTATAAAACCCGCCTATCTGAAGGGGCTTACTATTGGCGACATAAAAATATACGCCCTGGAATGAGGAGAGGATTCGCGCGAGCCGCTTCGGCAGAGGCCCAAATAGGCCCAATCAGCCGGAATACGACCTAATCCGGTAGGAAGACGCGACGCGGGAAAGGGCGCATTCTCGGATGAAGGGCGCGTCATTCGCGCCGGGTGCCTATTTCAGAAGCACCATAAACAAAGCTCACTTTGATGAAGCGTCGCAACATTCGAAATATTTCTGACTGGCTGTGCCCGCAACTTCGCGCGTGTGGAATTCAGTTTGAGACTGTAAGGCCCGAATTCAGAGTCAATACTTAGGCCTTAAAAGTGTTATTTTGTACTGAAAATTACGCTTTCAAGGCGTACCTTAACCTTTAAATCGTCTAAGTATTGACTCTGAATTCGGGCCTACGAGTATCAGTGAAAAAATCAACTATCTTATCTTAACCACTCGTACAAAAAATGTTGTGTAAAAAGGCAATTTTATTTTGATAAGAATTTAATACTACCTGCTTAAATTACCCCCGACAGATTACAATTACAATTAACTTTAAATATATCTTTCGGTCATATTTTATTAATTTATGATAGAGAATATATGTCGTTGCGGACTTTTTTACATTCCTTTTTAAGCTCTTTCTTTTTTAATAGAGATGTGAACACGGATTACGTGTCACATTAATATTCTTACTATTTTCAAACTAAGCTGAACGGCCGCGAAAACTTAAGAAAATATTAAATAATTTTTTTGACTCGTATTAAAGCGAGTGATTTTGATATAAGTTACTGTAATGACAGTTAAACGTTTTAAAAAAGGTAAGTTAGCAATATTAATAATAAAAAATGAAAACTTTGAATTCGCTTATGTTTATAACTATGGATATAGCGTATTTGTTGCTTGAAAATTTTTGACTCATAATATAGGCAGGAATCTACCTATAAAGTATTGTGTTCTACCTCTGTTACCCCATGTATATTATTTTATTTTCAAATAGCAATCCACTTTATAATGCAATGAATTTCAAAAACCTTTAAATAATACACACTAGGTGATGCAACTTGCAACATCACAAATCAGTTTTCCTTAATAAATAAAAATTCGAAATTAAGAGAGTTGATTTATTATTTACTTCCAAAAAATAAAAAATGTGTTCTCACAACCTACTTTTTCGGTAAAAATATATTATTATGTATATACATTAGAAAAGTCGAATTTGAATAATTGCGTAAAATAGTGCACTCAAAAATTGTTGATACTTTGTTTTAAAATATGTGAGCTAAACTGTATAAGTTAGTTTAAAAAAAGTAACCCATAAAAACCAAGTTTTTATTATACTCTCTTTCTCATTTATTAGTTGAAACATTTATTTTCGCTTAACTTTCGCGTTGGGCTTCGGTCGGGCGACGCTACGAAAGGGAGTAATAAAAAATGTCCAAAAATACAAAATTATTCTTTATTCAGGTTTCGCGTCTACCAGACGCGTTGAAATATTTTTATACAACTAAATAAGTTGTATGAAAAAACCATTCAAAATTTGAAAAATCCAAAAAGTTTTTAATTTTTTTAACGAAAATTTGACAGATCTTCTTGATCGTCGCCACGAATCTGCTTGCAAAGTTTCAGCTCGATTAGATTACGGGAAAGCGGTTTAAAATGGATCCAAAGTTCTTTCGTCAGACAAAAAGACAAGCAGACGCCACGAGTTATAAAGGGAGTAAAAGTGCACGGCACTGCTATAAACAAAAAATAAAACACAAAAGTATTCGGGATCCCGCGGGATTGGAAATTCTAATCTCGAGGGATCCCGAAAAGGCAATCCCGACTCGGGATTGCATTCCCTAACCACGATAGCTTCAAATTATTAGAACTCTACCAATTTTTTAATGAGTGATGACTCAAAGCATTCTTCAAACTTAAGCTACGTGATAAAGCACAAAAAAATAATTTTTCCATAGTTTCCTTCTCATATTTTACCTATAAAATATTACACTAAAAATAAAAATCATGGTGCAAAATAAGAAAAATGTAATCGTTTACTATTACACAATCTTTGATTTCTCTCTAAGAACTAAAATACTGACTCTAATTATCTTAGAATGCCATTTTTTGACATATCGTAACCTAAAGACCGGTTGTTTAATCAGTATAGTTAGTTACAGTTAAGCATGAGCATAGATATTTACAAAAACGAATGTTTGATTTGTGGAAAACGCAAAAATGTACGCTTTTTTCTTAACTATTACTATAATGCCTGATGAAACAACAAACAAACTAAGACAACGAGTGCGATACATAGACAGTTTAGTAGATAAATGAGGAAAATATTCAATAAATAGGAGCGGATAACCGTATGTTTTTCATATTCAGAAGTCAATCGTACATAGCTCCAACCATTAGCGTCACGGTTTGGGTGGCTGGGTACATCGTTAACACAAGGGATCGGTCGTAGACATTGCCTTATCAATAGAATAGCCTTTCTAGAGCTTTATAGGCAGTTTCCTTATAATCAGGACGCTCCAGGTATACGGGGAAAGCTACCTGGACGGCGTAATACAACCGGACAATGCGCGCACGGTCCAGAAAAAATCTCTTCCGACCAAAAGGTGGATAAAAGCTTAAATGGTCTTTATGAAGAGAAGTTAAATAAAGATTCGATAGGCTATTTTCATCTCGGAGTGTAATTGAAAGGAAATAGAATCCTCTCCCAAAAGCTTTAATTGTGAATCGCTTGGAAATCCGTTTCCGAAAATAATATTACGCCGAGCAGCTAAATAAAGATTTTATTTTTAAAAGCAGTCTGAAAAACAGATTTTGAAACAAAATAAAGAATAATTGGGAATGGAAGAAGGGCGTTGCTATGACGTAAAGACGAAAGAGTTCCCTTCCGGCAATACTGGAAATAAAGAGAAATCCTTGAATACGTTTTTCCTTGTAAGCGTTTTTACTATTCGCAGAAAAAATGTTTGAGGGTCTAATTTAATATAGATTTCAGATATGCCTTATTTTTATAACGACATGCTGTAAGATCTTCTTTTATGCGTGGTCGGGTAGTTCAAAATAATAAAAACAAAAAGTATTTTGGAAAAGTGTGATTATAATCAATTTAAATATGACGTCAATCTATCTCTCATGAACTGATTAATGTTATTTTAAAAATAAAAATAAAATAATTGAAAAAAGCTGAACGCAGAGTTTAAAGAATATATTTTTACAGTGAACAAGTAATCATTACATTAATCTGGTAATTTTATTAAATAGCCCTTCAATTTCTTTAATATACATATTTAATATTTAAGGTTGTTAAATAAGTACGTATAACAGACAGCTATCAAGAAATACATTTACGTATTATGAATTGAGTACTCAGAATTGTGAAGATAGTTTCACGTCTTCACAAATTCAGTCTAATCATTGTATACTGATTGCGAACGGTGCTTAGCTCTTATTGTCGGTACCGGCTTATAAATGTGATTTATTCAAAGTAGGTTCTAATTTTCTAATAAATAAATCGAATTAATATTTATATTTATGGGTCATTAGTTTAAATCGATTTCTCACATATTCAACGATGTTTTGAATAATTTTTAATACAAAAAAATAAGTCATTTGACATACCCAGGGGTGCGGATGAGAAGGTGGGGCGGTGGGAGGTGGCTGATGAAGTTGGGTTGCAAAAGCCATTCGAAACGCATTGCCTACCAGTGCATTTAACTCCTCCGCCTGTAAAAGAACATAAGAAAAACTTTAATATCAAAGATAAAAATACCAATCAAATATCACTATTAATTTTTTATACAAATTCAGGTGCCATATGATGATAATTCAGTACCTTGATAACAAGGTATACAAATTCCATACAATATTGCAAACCATACAACGACAACTATGAAAAGGAGCGGTGCATTTCGAATACAATTACGAATTATAAAAATATATAAGTCAGTTGAACTACGACAGAGATATCCTAGCGAGAAGCAACCGGTGCAGCAGGTTGCTTTGTTATAGTCACGTTAATTAAACTAATACATTTGCTCGAAATTCAATCGATTCATTATATCATTATTTTAGTATATTAACTATTCCTATGATTGGCCAGCCGTACAATCCTGCTATAGTTATAAAGGACACTCGGCCGTATTCTGAATACATGAAAAGTGATATTTTGGTGATTCTTACCCCAACACTAAAAATAGAGAAATGTTAAGACATCTGTCAAATCTTGTGTCCACTGCAGGGTCCATAATCAAGGTTGATGTGTTCACATGTGGCTTATGATGAACCCTGCAATTATGGTGTCCGAAACGTCGACCAGAGAGGTCAGAATACACGGCAAAATATCCCAGAAAACTACACACGGAAGATTCTGAACGCTCGTGAAAACCTGAGAATATTTTCATTTGTCAAATATCAATATTCAATCATTGTAACGAAAATATTCGCTTTAATTAAATATTTAAACTCTTTGGATGAATAAATTAGTAGATGTGTGTGAAACAATATGGTTTCTACCAATTTTAAAAAAATATTAGCACTTTTTTTTTTTTTTTATATATTTATTAGAGACACTAAGAGGATAATGGGTACATGATACTCTAATAATAAAACATTATAAATTAAGACTATGCCTATTGTCCCAATTACAAGTGTCTTCGGCACGCTTTAGCAACATGAATAAGCATATTATATATTTGGTGTTTGAATGTAGTGTGATCATATAGGAATATGTAAATAAATAATTGATTTAATGGATCTATAGGTTCAGGTCATTGTTTAGAAAATGTATGTTGTGTATGAGTGAATTATCAAGAATATCAGCATCAATGTTAGGGTCAGCACCATACATAATATTGTATGTGCGACACAACCTTGTGATGGGAGAAAAGTAATCAACATTATTAGTGTGCTGGCTTATTCTAAAGAATTCCGGGTTTCTTATACGGAGTTTTGCAAATTTATGTGAGATAGTGAAACCTTGTGTAGCACAACGAGATCGGATATTTTCCGTCGGGATTCAAATTTGTGCATCTTGAAAAAGGCAAATCGATCCCCGTAGCTGTGAAGGTATTGTGTCGACAAGCTTTGTAAGACAAAATACGTAGAAACTTCTTCTGTACTCTTTCTTCTCGCAACATGTGTTGTATAATAAGGTGACCAAATAACTGACGAATATTCCAATATTCTTCGTACTCACTAGTACGAAGAATATTGGAAAGAACCAGAATTACTCACGACTTTTAAAAATTCTCTATAATATCACTATATTATAGAGAATTTTTAAAAGTCGTGAGTATTTCTGGTTAAAAATCTCAACGCAGTTTATGCTTTGTTTATGAAAATATCAAAGTGGTTTCTAAAAGTGAACTTAGAATCTAGCATGGCACCCAGATTCCTTATTGTATCGACTTTAACGAGTGGAACGTCATCCAGTTTATAAACAAATTCAATTTTTTTTGGATATTTTTAGTGAAAATTAGTTTCACTCATCCTTCATCATCATCATTCAAAATCAGTATTATACGGGAACATTTCTAAGCATTGAGTGACATTTTATTAACTTTACACCAATTTGATTGTGTGTCTAATTTATTTTTCTGGGCAGGACTTTCCAAAGTAAATATATTATAAATATTTTCAAAAATAAAATACAGTAATTTATATTTACAGGTAGGTACGAGGACGCGAATACCAGTATTTTTAAGAAAGTGAAAATTCTCTTCTTGGAACCGTCAGCCAATAACTATAAACAATATTTAAATACCGAATATACCTTGGCGCCGTTGTTTTAGACCAGGCTTATGTTTTCCGCCATTACGACGTTCCACACAAAATGGAGACGCCTCGGAACAGGCGCTCAGTTGTAATATCAAGTGGTATCCCGCACCCGGCTTAAGTTCGGCCCTAGCATTGAATAAATTGGCGTTAATACATTATTCCACTCTGCTTCTGATATCATTATGGCCAATCATTATTTCTGATCGACAAGCGACGAGGCCGGCGCTGTAATAGTACGCCTTAATAAGGGCTTGCGGAAAATTTCTCGATATTTGCCGTCAAGCGCCTGATCACTCCAGGGAGAGAGGCACTCTTCAATTAGGCATGTCTGCCATGATGGAAAACTAGTAATCATTTTGTAAAATGGAAACTTATTGCGATTTTAAAATTGCTCAGCATGTAAAAAATTTTGTTATCCTCCGCCAATGCAAGAAGTCTAATTGAAGCTTTCATAAAATGAAGATTATTTATAATATAAAACAAGTATATTTTGGCTATAGCTTTGAATCCTGTGCATTGACAAGCTGTTTTATTTTTCTCTCTATAATTATTTATTTATTTACTTATATACGGCTCTAAAGCCTTTTAATGTGCATTTCTGCCTTGATAATGAGTTGAAAATGTTCAAGCAAAAAAAAATATTGATTATTTTAGTTGTGTATTTTTATGTGAGTATTTCACCTACATGTTTCGGAAATACTCATATAAAAGTAGATATATACAAATAAAATAATCAATATTTTTAAAAACGTCAATCTACAACGTTGCTCAATCAATTGAAAAAATAGAAGCTTGCATTTATTTTTAAAAAATTCTGAATTATTTTTTGCTAAAAATATTATTACAGTAACTTATATCGATTATGAAAAATTATATCGCTTCAATAAAAATCAAGTAAAAAGATAAAAGTTTAAGAAAAATCTATTTTAAAATTTTGCAATGTTTTTATCATTTTATTCGACTTGTAGTAAAGCGAATGAATTTTTCATAATAGATATAGGTAAGTTACTGTAATAATAGCTCAACTTTATAATAAATTAAATATTTAAAAAAATGTAAACTTTGATATTGCATCCATAAATATTGATATTAATTAGGTCATGATTGCTTCAAAATTTTAGACTTTTAGACAAAATTTAGACAAAATCAAGGCAGGAATCCACCTGTGAGGTTTTTTCTACTGGCTATACTATAAATAAAAAAGACTATTTAATTTAGTAAAACTAAACTTTTATATTAAAAGTGTTAGGGTTTTATATTACGTAAGATTTATATAAAATATGTAAGATATTCATATTCCTCTTCCTTTTAGTTTTTCTGGCGTTGGTTTTTCGAACGCTTGGTTTGTTTTAATTGTTAGTTAATTTATTCCATAAAAAATATTACCACTATTTCAACGATTATTTTTAAAATAAAATAAAAAACGCCCAACCCGCGTCCAACTCAACCTAAATAACCCGAGTCCTGGATGTTTGTATGCGGTTATTTGTAGTTGGTTAGTGGGTGGAGGCTGGAACAGTTTCTTTATTTAAGATAAAAATACGTCGGGTAGTTCGGTTAGCGGGGTTGTTTTTTCCTTTAAAATATTTGCGGAGCGATAAAAGGTAAGTACCGAAGGAACACAGGTAGGCAGCGACCTACGGGACGTAGGCTGTAGTTAAGACAGGGTGGTCAGAATGGAGGACTTTGTATAAATTTGTTTATTTTTTAAATAAACAATGCTTATGCCGGGAGCGCGCTCACGATACTTTATGTGAAACATAAAAGTAAAATAATTTTAAAAATGAAAATATTTTGCAGTCAAGACGTTAAAATAAGCCACCATTAAAAGGCTAGTGGCATTTGAGCTATAGCTGCATACGCGTATACAAAAAAGCCTGTATTCTAATGATCACATTACCTATACAGAAGAACTAATTGGCTACTATCAAACGAAGGAAAGCTGCAAGTTTCTGACACATTCTGCGCAGTTAAAATTCTAATTTCTTAATTAAAATTGAAGGCGCCCTATAGAAAGTGTATGTATAGTACCTCAGGTCACAAAGTGATTTTATTGTTTTAAAATGTGTGGTATTTTATTTTTCATGTTTTCAACTCAATATTGCCGAAATTCGACCTCAAAAGTTGGCTAACGTGGAAAAAAGATATATATTTATCTATATTCATCCGGTAGTAACAAATATGACAGATGCCAACAATCCGACAATGTCACTGCGATTACTTAACAACATGAATAAATAAAGAAAACCTAAAATTAATATCCTTAATTAAGTTAATATTACAAAATAAAAAAGTTTTTTTCTCTTTCCTGTAATATATTTTTTTCGCTTTAAACCTTTTTTATATGGACGCTTTTAACCATTATATAGATAAAGATAAGGCAGCGTAGGCATAGGTAAAACCATGTTATTTGGTGCATAGCCTCAGAAAGTGCTTCAATGTTCAAAATGACGTTGACGTTATATATTTTGCATTGTATATGAGTTATATAAATTAATCAGCATTCTGCAACTTGGTCGATAGAAGACGCTACAGGAAGAAGACTTAATATTTTAATTATCTTTCAAATTCAGGATAACACTAAAAAATGGCTTAATTCAAAATCGTGGCCATTTTTACTGATCCTTTTGAGAGTTAGTATACACGATATAGTTAAGTGTACCGATTTTAAAATAAAACAGCATTAACGCCCAAGTATTTAAAATGATATCACACTTTAGAGTTTCCGCAATTACGTCATAGAGACAATATCAAATGATAAAGCGTAAATCATAGACAAGATTTATTTGACGAGAATTTTATTTAAAGACGAAACCAAATATTTGCGAAAATCATAGACAATAGAAACATAATGAATGCTGGACGTAGGAATTTTTAGTATTTTGACATAAATTATTATTGCACAATATTTTTTCTTGTTCACGGTTCACACACGTCCTTAGATAAAGTGACTCGTATGTTAAAATGTATGGTGAAATTTTCGAAACTTTAAAGTAATATCTTCTTTAATACTTATTTGCGCTAAAAAGGCTATATTCTTGGATTATGCCGAAACAATCGATTTGCTATCACTATAAGCCAAGGTTTTTATAACATTATGTAAAATAAAAATTGAGTTGTCACAAAATAAAGGCCGTCACTCCATAAATAAACAGTACCAGGCGGAGTTGTTGACAAACGTTGAAACAACCATCTTGGTGGTGAGAGGATATTGGCGTATTGTCATCGCGCTGAGTCGTAAAAAGACTAGTGGTGTAAAAAGACGCAAACCAACCAAATCAAGCTGTATTTAAGAATTCCGTTATTTAGATGTTACATTACTAAAATCTGTTTATAGGTTATTTGTGAAAAATAACCTATAAATAGATTTTAATATTAGGTCCTTACATATGAAATTGACGTTTAGTATGGGAGGAACATAAAGCCGATTTTTTTTTATTATAATATATTTATTTAATCAAAGTATGTACCATTGCTATCTATGCACTTTTGCCATCTCATAGGTAGTTCATCGATCCCTTTACTAAAAAAACCATTCGGACGGGAATCAATAAAATCTTTGAAGGCGGTTTGGACTGCCCCATCGGAGTTGAATTTTTTCCTTTGCAAGGAGTTATCCAAATTTCGAAAAAAATGGTAATCTGTTGGGGCAAGGTCCGGAGAGTACGGTGGATGTCTTAGACATTCCAATTGAAGCTCCTCTAATTTGGTAGCCGTCTGTTGTGCAGTGTGTGGTCTAGCGTTATCATGAAGCAGCAGTGGCCTAGAGCGATTAACCAGCCTCGGTTGTTTAGCAGCTAGCTTTTCCATCATGGTTTGCAGTTGCTGACAATAGACATCTGCCGTAATCGTCTGGCCAGATTTAAGAAAGCTGTAGTGAACGACACCAGCACTAGTCCACCAAACGCTCACAAGTAACTTTTTTGGAGTCAATTTTCGCTTGGGGCATGGTTTGGCTGGTTCGGCAGGGTTCAGCCATTGCGATGAGCGCTTCCGATTATCGTACAGGATCCACTTTTCATCACAGGTAATGATTCGATTTAAAATCCCTTCATTATTGTGCCGGTTGAGTAATGCAACGCAGCAGTCAACGCGCGTTTGTTGATTTGCTTCACTCAATTCGTGAGGTACCCACCTTTCAAGCTTTTTCACCTTACAATTTGCTTCAAGTGGATTAAAACAGTTTTATCACTAACACCGCAGCCTGCAGCTAACTCGGATGTGGTTTGCGATGGATCCGCTTCCACAATAGCCTTCAATTCTTCATTATCAACTTTGGTCTCCGGCCGTCCACGGGGCTTGTTCTGCAGGTCGAAATTTCCAGAACGAAAACGTTGGAACCAAAAACGCACTGTGTTTTCTTTTGCGGCACCGTCGCCATACACATCATTAATCCTTCGAGCCTTTTCTGCAGCACTGGTGCCACGGTGGAACTCGTACTCGTAAATAACGCGATATTTCAAGTTTTTCATTTTGTAAACTGAGTGACGCAAAGAAAAAAACAATTGAGGAAAAAACAAATGAATTATAATTTTCAAAACACTAATACATGAGTAAATAGCTGTATAAATTTGGATTTGGAATTCCCAACCAAAGAGAAGATATTTGAGATCAAATTTGCCAGTACGGCAAAACGCCAATTTCATATGTAAGGACCTAATAAATAAGCGGAACTCATCAATAATGACACTCATCAACCGGCATCCCGAGGTAACCTGTCTTCATTCTGAATGGTTGAATTATCTAGATTACTAAGTGCTCGTCAAAGATTTATAGGGAGGGAAACGTTTTCCTCAAGCTTTCGCTGTTTCGCTGCTAAGACGCATTGTTTCATTCAATATTACAAAGGATTTTTACTGTCTATCAATGCAGTACTAAGCATTAGATAGTAAATAGGGAATTTAAAATGAATAATTTAAACGACTTAAAAAGATGAAAACAGAAAAATCATGAAAAAGTATCCTCACCAAAATACAATACATAATTCTCTATGTAACAATATCCGTCGCTTACGTTATACTACGCTAGATGGCGCTGTTTTCACAGCGTAACTTGTGGCCGAAACATTATGAATTTTCTATATAATATGTACCTGGTAAGGCGACATAATAAACAAATGTACACCTCTCAAAATGAGAATTGATTTAATATCTATTAATATATTTAATATCTATAATAACTTTCCTGAAGGCATATCTGACTTTCCATATCAGTTCATAAATGCCGCTGCTTCTGTGAAACCATACACCGACGCTAGGTGGCGTTGGTCACCCACGGGCAAGACTGTGTCCGCGCCGGCGCGAAGAAGAAACATATATTTTTTCAACTTTGTAACAATTGCTCTGGTTTTGATTGCGAACATACCTATAAGCGATTCGTAAATTTTGGAATCGTATTGTTTTCCTGGATTTCACCAGTTTCATATTCTTTTTCACGTGTTATTTGTGACGTGGAAGAAAAGATATCTGCAAAAACAAAGTCGGCGACGAAGATCCGGACCGGACAATTTTGTTGGAGAGGATAGAGTATACAGGTCAGTGGTCATTTGTGGCTTCCTTTGGTTTACTAATGTATGTTCTTCAGAGAGAGAAAACGTAATTTGACTTTTTTTTGCATTATCATATTGAGAGGTATTATTATAGTTGAATAGTAAATTCACCCAGCGGTGTTTAAATTTACACGTCGTCCGCCTACAAAGATACAGAACCTACTACTCTATATCTCGGTACATTTATCGAGAACACTCGCACATTGATCAAAAATATTGTCATTAAAGAATTATTAAAAATTTAAATTTCTAACATATTTTATACTTACTGGTATCCTTGAATGAGGACCAAACTACCATTGGATCACTAGGCTTGATTAAGGTGATCGTTCAGCAGAGTGAGCAAATTTCACCATTTTTTCTCATATCTTCTCTTGCGTTTTTTATCACATTTTTGTAAGGAAATATCTCATTTTAAAATTTAATCATCAGATTACATATATTTTAAATACGAATATCTTGTTAAAATGTCACAAACAAAATTATATAATTGATTAATAAATTACCAAACCTTCGATGTTATAAAAATGAAGAAAATTGCTCCACTTTGTGGGCCTTTTATGACTGAATGACCTGTTGAGATGTCTTTTTTTATTCAATAATATTACAGAGTAAACGTTTGTCTTTAATTTATTGCAATTATTGCAAAATCTGTTAGTTTGTTTACTTGCAATTTATGTTTAAAATTTTTTTTTTTTTTAATATTTTTTTTTTGTGGATTTTTTATCTCGCTACAATATATACTTCGTTTTAAATGTAAATTTTTGTTATATTTCATCATCATTTTTGGCACTACAACCCTTGGTGGGTCTTGGCTTCCTCAATAATTTTCCTCCACTCATGTCGGTCTAGTGCCAGCTCTCTCCAGTTTCGAAGCTCTAAGGCAGAGAAATGTTATATTTACTTAAACATTAATTGGTAGGTATAAGAAAATACCCCCCTTCAAGAAATACATCAACATTGCACTATCAGTAACAGTAATCTCCCGGTGTATTTAACCGTACAAATAATTATGATTCCCGGTTGTTATAAATCACAGACCGCGATTGTGATAACTATATAAATCGTAAATGAATCATTCATCTTCCGTCAACACTCGCCTACCAACTGTATTCAAGTCGTCCACCTACAAGAAGTGAACTACATGTAAAAGGCAGAGCATAAATTTGTTCACACAACATATAATTAAACCGACGTCGTAATTTCGCCTTTTAATAGTTGGTAAACACATTGGAGAGGGCGCTTATTAGCATACAAATAGTAGTTACGAAAATGCAAAACGTTAACACTTGTAATATTATATCGTTTGCACAATATTATATATATATTAGGTCCATCCCAGGAATTATAATTCGGAATCATTATTATGTATGTGATATTTCACATACATATAAAAAAATATTGCTTTAAAAACTTTAATCAAAAATATAGGTATCTCATTAACAAAGGCGAAATCTGTATTGGTTCACGAGAATGACGAATTTGACAATTTGATGGCAGTTGAAATATAACTTACATATGAAACAGGGTATGCAAATTAAACATATATACAACTTCCAAAAAAATTATAGATGTGGTAGATGGGTGGTATTGATGAACGTTACATTGCGTAACGTGATCACTTAAGCCAGCCGTATAATAAATCGTAAACTCTATTAACACCCAAAAAAATTATTTCCGTACGCAATTTCCCGTATAAAAAAATTAATAAAAGATATTTGTGTCTCTATGAGACATCTATAAGATTTTAACAAATTTTTTATATGTATGTTCTGAGATCGCAATTATTGGATTTTGTCTACAGAGGGATAATTATCAATGAAAATAAATTATAGAAGTCTCACAGAGACGAAGCTATTTATGTCTTTTATTTCACTTTAAAAATATAGAGGTATCACTACCAGCGCCGAAATCTTTCTACACTATGTCATTGGAAGGACACATCATCCTCAAATATTTAAAAGAATACAGATTAGAACAAATTATGTTAGGCCTTTATTTTAGTGTTGTCTTTCAGATTTATCTACTTATTTATATAAACCATATTATGTCTTGTATTTTTCATTTTATTGTATTTTAATTAAAGAGACATACAGAGACATTGACAATGACAGACAGAGATTGCTTAGAGCTGATCAGATCCGATCAGATAATCTCTTTAACTTATTTTTTTTATTATATCATATTTTATAGATTTTTTAGTCCTGCTAGTTACTTTTTTGTGATTTTATTTATATTTTTACCAAATTATATTATTTTTTGTTTCTTCTTTAAAATATATATATTTTTTAATTCTTCTATTTATTTTTTTATTTTATTTCTTTTATTTCAGCTTGCCACTTCTTTTCTGGATTCATATGAAAGACACTATTATGATAAGAAATGTAACACTATCGTTTGCATTTATTTCCATTTTTTCCTGCATCTTGCATGATATCTTAAAAAAATATATTTTTTATTCTTGATTTTTACTGTTTGTACTTTCCTTTACAATAAATGTTAGATATCGATCTAAGGTGATAAAATGATAAAAAAGGCTACCTACTTCAGAACAGGTATTTCTATATATCTAGCGAAGTAGGTAGTGGCCGAGAAGCTTGCTATTATCCTATATTTATATGTTTTATGTGTGTTTGTATCAAGCAATTAAATGTTTTTACCCAAAAAACGCAGATTTATCGGAAATGAAATGAATAGGTTGCTATAATTTGTGTCGACTTTTGGTATCTGTAATTTAAATTAATATATATGAAATATCAGAGGCCATGATCCACGAGAGGTTGTATAGTGATCTATATATATATATAGATATATATATATATATATATATATATATGCCTATGAGATGCTCAGTGAGACGAATGGTTTTAAGAACACAGTAATGGGCGTAATAATAGGAGTACCTATATTTTCACGGTGAATAATATTAGACCTGGCGGGTTATGTGCATTGAAAAAATTTGGTTTTTGAGAGAGCTTCTAGAAGCTTTACGAACATAGTTATTAAAAAGCACTTTTGAAGTTGATATTATCTATCTATCTTACCGTTATCTCTTCGCTTACTCAAAAATGAGTAGCTTCATATTTTCTACGGCCATAATATTAATAGTCCTAAGTATATACAACCTGTAAAATAAATACCAGAAGCAACCTGAGAGGCACGTGGTACTCGGAACATAACGAAATATGTTCAGTTTTCCGAGAAAAACAATTTAACAGTTGAATACAAATTCTTGGTAAATTAAATTCAGGGGAAAAATATGAGAACATAATTCCTTTGTTAAGAGTTTTTCTCAGAACACAATAAATTGAACAGATGCTATGAGGAACTAATTAATTTGTTAAACGTAACGCGGAAGTGAAGAAGGAAGAGGGAAGAGAACATTATTTAGAAACGATTTATAAAATTCATATTAATGCATAAATTAAGGAAGCACATTAAATCAATAGTAACCACTTTAAAGTAAATAAAATAAATTTTTCGCAATTTTCTTATAATTATGAAGGTTATTTTATACTTTAATGTTATTTTGTATTAATCTACGAAAATAAAAATAAGTTTGATAATAAAAATGTAGCCAAAGCTGTCGTCAATTAATTTAACTTAATCTTTCAATGGTTAACTAATAAATTATATTACGAATTATGAAAAAATAATGAAACTTAAATGATCGAGTACTTTATTGTCATTTACACTTTAAGCGAACGAAATTAAATTATTTATAAAAATATTATAATATGCATGTTCTGAGAACACAATTTTTTTTATATATGTTTAACAGATAATAAATATTTCTTTTAAAACAAAGATAACTAGCAAATATTAATAATCAAATTATTATTTGTGTTATACCTCACCAAAAATAATTAAGATTCTTGTGTGTGGCGAGGGAAATTATTGGATTTTGTCCGCAGAAAGATAATATTAATTATGATAAATTATAGAAGTATCATAGAGATGAAGCTATTTATATAGGAATCGTGTATGGAAGCCTTTATAGGATGGCCCAGGTCTTATGACCTGTGTATGCTGGCTAAAGTAATCGATTTACACAGTAAAGAAAGAAATGTGTTAAATTATCAACAAAAAATTACCATAGATGTATCTACCATAGTCCATTCGAATATATTAAAGAAACTGATTTAATAATATACAACTTAAATTTGATAATATGGATGTTCTCACGGTGGAATTGGTGATCGTTGCATTGTGTAAAGTGATCCCTACAGCCAGCTCGTACAAGCCATAAGTCATGGGTCACCCAGCTATAAAGATATATAAATAAAGATTTCCAAACAAGTTTCCAATATATTTCCGTATTTCTATTATATTTTTACTCCCTTTCTTTTAACTCGTGGCGTCTGCTTGCTTGGTTGCCTGACTAAAAAACTTTGGATCGATTTTAAACCCTTTTCCCGTGATCCAATCGAGCTGAAACTTTGCAAGCAGACTCTTGGCGACGATCAAGAAGATCTATCAAATTTTCGTTAAAAAAATTTAATAATTATAGTATAATTTTG
This sequence comes from Agrypnia vestita, assembly GCA_016648135.1. NCBI lineage: Eukaryota > Metazoa > Arthropoda > Insecta > Trichoptera > Phryganeidae > Agrypnia > Agrypnia vestita. The sequence goes on along the minus strand of JADDOH010001744.1, from coordinate 155,109 downwards.
AAACTTTTGAAATTTTTATGGTTTGTTCACACAACTTAGTAAGTTGTATGGAGATTCCAACGCATACGGTAGACACGAAACCCGAAAATGAGAAGGGGAGTATTGTAAAAACTTGGTTTTTATGGGTTACTTTTTAATGGTTGTTTATTTTAGAACAATTTTTGAGGATATAGAGACTTATGTATTTCTACAGTTTCGATATTAGCAGCATTATCTATGTCTACGTTTAGAACACGGTACTTGTGATGATAAATATTATTTAGACTGTAATTGTTTAAAATACTTATTTTTAATTTAAAATAGTTTAAGTGGTTTGTAAGTACCAATAAAATTGTTGTGACGTAAAATCTCAAATTCGTTAATTTCTCAATATCTTCTTGCTTGGTAAGTCAATTATTTTCCTCGGTGACGTGATAACATATGTGTTTGAAACACTCATTTCTCATTCGACGGACAACCAAATTAATTTAATCATATCAAATATCGATTTACCAAAACTAGACCTTAATCACTTCACTGAATGAGACGTGCCACTAGCTATTGTATATTGTAATGTATTAAAATATATCACTTATTTATTAAAATAAACATTGTCCCATATTCACTTCAATAATATTTCACTAAAAAATTTTGAACCGCTTTGCTAGCGCCACGTGAAAAATAAATATCCAGACAAGAATGTTTCTATGTTTATCATTATGATTATCATATTTATTTAAATTGGGAGCCAATATACCACGAACACTAAGGTTGTACGAAGGTTAGAGGAAAATAAATAACAAAACTCCGATCCTCAAAGTGAAGTTCAAAAGAATTTCAAATGTAGCTTTAATACAATACGATTCAAAATACACAGCAAAGCGATACTAAATGTTTTTTTTGTAAACAGAATTCTAAGAATAATACAGAAAACATTAAAGCTTGTATTTATACAAAATAACTTATAATCGGCCGTATTCTGAACTAATCAATATTGTATGCCGCCAATTTTAAGTTTGACAAGTTTGGAATAAATGAATTCAATCAATCAGAAAGCTCTAAACGTAAACAAACGTAATGTTATTCACAATTATGAATAACTATCCATAATGCTATAATTAACATGTCGTTTCCTAAGGAATACGTATTTATTTTTAAAAAAAGAGAATAAAAAAAATATATTGCAAAGATGTTACGGTCGTTACACGAAGTACGACGGACGGACGGACGGACAACAAAATTATAATAATTGGGATGAGCTTTCTAATGGTTGAATTCATTCATTTCAAACCTTTTAAACTTAAAACGTCAAAATCGGCGGCATTACAATTTTATACAATAACTGTCAAGATAAAAAAAATAGCAAAATTGCTCAGTTCAGAATACGGCCAAATAAGAGGTAGGCTAATTCTTGTTTGGGTAAAATAAATAAAAATAAAAATAAGGAAAAACGTTTCGTCTCGCTGTGCAAGGTAGAATGTAAAAGCTCTTAGCTCGGTTAAATAAAGTTCGTTTCTGTACATTGGTTTATTTTTGGTACTGTGAATGGAATATATTCAAACAAAAGTGAAGACATAATGTACGCTATTTGTAGACACCTACAATATTTTAATGGACTCATCGTTTGGGCTTGAATATAAAATGCATCTCTATTTCATGTTATGAATGAATGTAGTAGTGAATGGGTAAAGGAGAGATTGTTATTTGTTTACACCAATTTTATGTATCTTGGTATGTTTAAATAAATAAATAAATATTTAGTTTACGGGCATTATATTCTAGAACCAAATACAAAACTTTCGTTATTAATACCATAAATTAAGAAGTTTTGTATAAACCACACTGATTTTTTCAAAGACTAACGATTTCTATACCTACCACCAAACAATCATCAAGTTAACACTATAAATATCAAAAATTCTAAATTTTCGATGTACCGCACGTAAACGAATAATAGTAAAGATCTTATTATTATCACGCTTATATTAGCTTCACCTGTTTGTCTAGACGGGATCTTATAATCGATATTTCACCCATTTCCCAATGTACACTCGATCTAAAAATTTGCACACAGACATATTCTCGATGACATGAATCAGATTCACTAATTAATTAATTAATTCATCAGAATTTATTATTCAGAGTTATATATGGGGAATGAGCTCACCAAAAGATACTGTGTACACTGGATAATATTAAGGCCAAAATGTAGAAAATTATATATGATGAAAAAAAACACGCTTATATTTAAATGTAGAAAGAGACCTACTAAAAAGTAAAAAAAAAAAATTTTCGATTAAAAAATGTTTGCCTTAGTCTCCAAATAAAAGCATGGGCACTTTCCCTCCATTAGCAACAGAATTCTGTTGTTGTATCGTCAGCGTATCAACAATATCGTAAGTGACCATCTTTTATTTGGAGAGAGCAAAAATTTTTTGGACGAAAATTAATAATTTACTATTTACATTTAATATAAGCGTATTTTTTTTTAAATAAAATATTTTTTAGATTTACTTAGATCGCTAGAATAGCTCAATATGGAGCAGTATAAATTAAAAATATTTAAACTAGCGTAACTTTTATTAAAATTCCGGCATTCCGATATTATCCACAATTGTAATAAAAATTATTCCTTAACTTCGACTTATATTGCAAGTATCGAAATAGGAATGTGAAATTAAACCTCTTTTCATTTATGAAAGCAAATCACAAAGATGGCAATAAATCAATCATTTAATCAGTTCATGCGGCGAAATAAAAAAGCTATTTCGTTTCAGCCACCTGTTCTCCCATAGCCTCTCATTCATTGATTTATATTCCCTATGTGAGAAGATCATGCTTCTCAATATTAAGAGTTACGTCAAAGTTTTAGAGGAGAAACCGGTTGGGTGATTGTCGATGGTGTTTATATAAATACATGTCGACGAGTAATCGATGTTGTCAACAAGATGACAGAATTAACATTTATGTAAAAGAGTTTGTATCAATAATTACTGTTGACATTTATAGACGTTCATACAACGCGTTCAAATTATATGTAGGTAGGCATTATAATTTTCTATTTTTTTTTTCTGTTTTTGGTAAGGTTATACATGCGACTAATCGTTCATCGTGGATTTCGATCGTGGATTTGGTGTGAGTTTTACCAAAATTACTTTAAAATATAAAAGATTATTTATCCATACTTTAAAAAAATAAGCAAACACATAAAAATATAAATGAAAATCGTAAATGAATGTAGGTAATGAAATATTCGAAACGTTATTTTGGAACATATAATATGAGTTTGTATATTCGATAATAATGTTTGATGGAAATGGAATAATCGAGAAAAATATCAAAATGAAGGTGACAAGGGAAAATATGCAGCTCTTGGAACGCAGTAAATTCTCGTGTTCAGGTAAACCAGTTAATGGAATATGGTCCCGGTATGGTAACCTCAACAACTTATATCGTTAATACATTATTACTGATATCGTACATATATACCTGATTAATAAAAATTAATGTGAAATACCTATCTTTCTAGGTAAGTTAGTTAAATCGTCAATGCATTACTGAAGAAGAAGACATTAATAATTAAATAAATAAACACATACTTAAAAAGGATATCACATTTTTAAAAATTAAAAAATCAAACACCATTTTTTAGAAATCAATGTTTTTTATAGAAAACAGGACGATCGTTTTGGCAGATTATGCCATTATCAACTATGATGAACATATAAAATTATAGTGAATATACAAAAATTATTGGTGAAGTCTTGGGAAATGTTCTATGTTTATCAGTTGATAATGGCATAATCAGCCAAAACGATCGTCCTTTTTTGGATAAAAAATATTGAACTCTTTAAATCGTCTTCTTCAAATATAGCAAAATTATTTTGTGGTGACATAATTATAAATTATATAAAATAACTTTGTAAACGCCACTTTTTTGGTTTCTTCGTCAGGATAAATAAATAAATACGAAGAAGCCAATGGCTTGTTTATAAAGTTATTTTATATAAATTATTCTTTAAATCGTATTTGATTTTATAATTTAAAAAAATTAAAATGGAGTTATTTACAATAAATAACGTCAGTTTATTAAAAGATAAAGGATATCACACGTAGATATAACATGTCTTGTGTATTCACTTCAGAGCAACAAATTTTATCTTAATCCGATATATATGTATAATACTACCAAATTCATAATAAAAAATCGGCATTTCAATGCGATAAATTCCTTTCAATTGTAAAATCATAAAAAGTAATCAAACAAACAATAATGAGCAAAAGAACTTGTATTCTTTACATACTTGTATAATATAACAAGACCTTTATTTAAATGAGACCTTAAATGCAAAGTTATTCTATGTCGGGGAAATAATCGGAATTCCAAGTATCGTTGGCACTTGACACATCTTCCGTTGTTGAGCAACGTGGCCCAGAGCGCCTACCTATTGTACCACCGTTTCGGAGTTCAACAGTAGCACAAGCAACAATGTAAAAAATAACGGGGACTTCGCCGGAAACCGATGATCGATTTCGATGAATATTTTCGGTTCATTAATCGAAAAAGATGTGCTTGCGCAGTCGCTTGGGTACCAAACAGCAGTCAGTAGGTACATTGCAGCGTGAATTGTACGTAAAAAAATTATATATTATGAAAAAGCAAAATAAGCTAAATATTACATATGTCAGATGGATATACTGCAAATTAAAAATGCTTATGTGTTAATATTTTTATGGAAATACAGCAAATGAGCTTATTAAAAAGGTAAAATATGATCTCAAGTATTCAAAACAAACAAAAAAAGAACATTTTTCAAAAAGTTTTTATTATACTGCCTTTCTCATTTACTAGTGGAAGCATCTCATTTACAGGTTTGGCGCTTAACCTACGCGTTGGGCTCGAGTCGGGCGATGCTACGAAAGCGAGTAATAAAAAAATTCGAAAATTATACTATAATTATTTATTTTAAAACGAAAATTTGTTAGATCATTTTTATCGTCGCCACGAGTCTGTCTGCAATGTTTCAGCTCGATTGGATTACGGAAAGGGGTTAAAAATCGATCCAAATTTTTTCGACAGACAAGCAAGCACGAGAGCAGACGCTACGAGTTAAAAGAAAAGGAGTAAAAAGTATGGATTTACTAGCTTTTAGCTTAGCGGGGCAAATAACCTTGTGACTTCAATAGATGTTTTTAATACCAAATATGAAGAGTTTAGTCATATGGTGAGGCGGATACTGGAAACTCATCCTCCCCGACAATGTGTTTTATATATATTATACGCATTACTGATTATTATGTTTACTTTCACTTTTCCTCCTTATTATATCTGAGTTTTGTCTATATCTGTTAAAAAATTCGCTAAAATTATTATTGTCTTATCTGTGTCGACCTATAATTGTGGGACACGTATAACCATTTTTTTGTATAATTTTCTTACCATGTATTTGTCTTCCTTTTGGATGATCAAATAAATAAATAAAAGATAAATTTAAACTGAACTGGAATTCGACAGTCAAATATCGGAATTAAAAGGGTTAATTAGGTGCGTCGGAATGCGTAACGGATTTATAGTTGAGTTCGTTCAGATGTGTAGACGTATTTATGGCTCATGGCTCATTTCAAACTAAAAGCATTGAGTTTAAAGACCGAATCATTAAAGACTTCGTGCGATTATAAATAACTCAGCTAAGGTATGATCACCGTCAACCTTTGAGATACGCAATAGGTGCTTTAGCAGTACCTGCGATTTCGGTTTTATTATATCAAAGATATCGAATTCGTCGTATTGATGGAGAGAGCGTACAGATATTGGAGAACGAGGGAGACTTGTTAGTAGATACTTGAGACAGTTCGTATTACCGGGGTTCGGATTGCAATTGGTTTCACGAGCAGGGTACAATTTATATTTTGCAAGTACCTCGACTACTTCGCTGGTACCTGAAATTAAATCATGGTTTAACCATTTTTACTTTCACGTTTTTATAAGTGTGTATGTGCATACATTGGTGTTAACAAACACAGTTAAAATGATTCAATTCATACAAAATAAATAAATATCAAAAATATTAAAAAATATATATTTTATTACATTTTGATGTATTTATAAATAAAATTGATTAATGTTAAAATGGCAAAGTAATTAATTAATGAAGTAGGTAATATAAACTAATAATAAAGATAATTAAATTGGGTAAAAAAACATAAACCCTGACATCTTTACGTGAGTAACGTTGAATGTAATGAGTTTAATATTTCATTTGTTGAAAGATTTTAATTCAAACATCAGTAGCAAAATAAAACATTTTAATTACACTCGCTTAGAGTTTATGTTTTTCACCCAATTTAATATATATCTATAAATGTTACAATAAGATAGTATGTGATAGAAACTGAGAAATGCGCTATCTATAAATCTTTTCATTTAACAAAGACAATCGTATTAGTATATGTAAGCCGTGCGTACGACGCACGTTTTTCATTGTGTTGGTGCTTGCGAACATAAACATCAACACAACGAAACAATGTGCCTCGTACATATGTGCACGGCTTATACAAACTAATTCGAATGTTTTTGAGTTTATTCAAATCTTTCAGAACGGTAGTACTGGATTTCTTGTCACAGAGACATCATCAATTAATCATTAATAATTAATAATAAAATACAGTTTCGTCTCTGTGAGACATCCATAATATACATTAATTGATTTATTCGAATGTCTTTATTAAATTGAAAGAGGTCTACGTATTAATTAATATACATAAAATGCAGGACAAAATACACAAGTGAGTGAGAACACTTTTATAGGAACGAAAATTTAAAATTTAAATAAATATAGGTCGACCACAATCAAACGACCATTCCCTAGTTTTGTCCGGTAAAAAGAAAGCGGGGGGAAAATTGTCTGGCAAGCCCGTATTACAATCTTCAATATGATATTCCAAATAAATATATTTTTTTTAATTTAAAAAGGGTTACTTACTTACTAGAAAAACTTATTTTGTGTTCATTTTTTGCATCGTAACAACACACATATTTTTTGAATGCGGTCTAGCTACAACTGGGAATATATCTCCAGACTGTTGATGTAGTTGAAGTATAAACACAGCAGACTAAAATATGTATTTCTACAAAGGAACAATGAATGCCTCAAGAGAGCATTCATTGAAATATCCTACACAAATGCTCCATTAAGTTGAAGATAACACTTGGAATAATCCCGTTTAGTGGTAATAAAAGCGAATAATAATTATTGTAACAGTAAAGATGCTCTCGGCCCATCCCTCTGTTTCTCCGATCCGAGTCAATCCAGAGCCAGGAGCCTAGAGAGCTGTATTAATTAGCCCGTTTTGTTCCTTTTGTGTACTAACGTGAACGGTATTTTCATATCGTGGATCGTAAAACTAGCCGAGTTCCTGTTCTCATGCAAAACCGATCAGGTTCGAATCAGGTAGGTACGTACCGACGTTTAGGATATCGACTCGGCGCGGCGCCGCGTTTTTTAAATTTTGTTACGTGTCTATATAGACTGATCGACATACGCTCTGCCTGAAAATAATACGTATAAATAACCTATATTATATTTAGTGATGGTCACCTTTTATTCACGGTACCTACAGTTATTTGCGATTTGTATCTGATTGCGTCGATGATTGGTAACTTAGATATAACTGTTTTCTAGTACAGATGATTGCCCCTCGAGTTGCGAAAAATCTGTTATCAATCATCGATACAGATATCAGAGAGAACTATTATTGTGGAACAGGTTAAGATACCATCACTAATTATATTGTATTTTACAGCCTTTTCAAGACCTTGATGTTCCAACATTTAATTTACTTTACAATAGATCATTGGCTTTATCACGCCTGCAGAGATTATTTCATTCGCGAAATTCATTGTCTGTATTGGATTATGTAGCATTCTAAGTAAAAATAATATAAACTGGCTCAGCTCCACTGTACCTACACAATATCTAGCAGTTAAGTGGTACCTGTAAAGAATTGGATTCTTAAATCAAGCTAGAAACATTCAATTAAATTCATAATATAATTTTTTTTAAATCAAAGTTATTATCAGGTAGCATTACAATTCTATTATTGAAATCGATCGATACTGATTAACAAACATTACAAATGGAGGTTAAATATAGTGTACGTATTCTTATTGTGCACAACCTGACGGATGTGAAGACAGATATAGAACATACACTTAAAAAAAATTCAAAAATTTGATAATTTCTTGCGGTGGAATCGAGAACGTTGCATTATGCAAAGTAATCACTTAAACCAGCCAATATAGGTCATAAGCCCTATGTCCATCCTATAATGACTTCCGTACATATTTCCCATATAAGTAGCTTCAATCATTTATCTTGACTATTTACACTTTTAAAACGGTACGCGAAGTTAAAAGAATTTGTAAAATTTTATACTATGTACTTACAAAAAAAATAATTGTTTTTTGAAGTAGAAAATTTTATAATTTCATAGTCTTTTTAAAGTTTACTTAGGTACTTCTTTAGTGAAATTTTGGTATATAAATAAAGTAAACGCATCGTGTGACTTGTTTTTACATAAAGAAAATAAAGTGTGTTTATTTCATATATTGGCTAAGTTCACTTGTAGGAGACCCAGACTGTGAATGTAGTAGATGAAGGGTGAAATGCGAATGCGAATACAGTCCAGATATGTTCCAACATAAAGTATACAACGCAGCACGTGGTTTATTTATGTATGCTAAAGAAGTATAACTTCTAACGCGTGTACATAAATATGTACATGCACCCATTTTTTATCTATTTAAAAAATAGCACTAGATGTAGCTACATATGTAGGTGTATAATTAACTAAAATAACTTTCATTTTTGAATTCTACGTTACGACCGTAAAAGGTATCTATCTTCATTCATGGAAAAAAATATTCCGTGTTCCCAAGCCCTTGTATTGTTTTTGCATTAAACTCCATAAAAAATAACCTACTATACATAAAATAATCTACAACCTACTTGACTTTTCATTGAATATCTATCTTTTATATTTTAATAATACAGCTCACGTTTATACCATTTAAATAGTTTTTAGTAGAATAAATAGATACGCACTTATATTTTTAAATTTTAATGTTAATATATTTATGTATTACAAACTCAGCTGGGTTAAATACTATCAAATGAATTCAATAATCTAGATTAGAAACGAAACTCGTTGCTATCGATTTACGGCGGAAACACTAACTACATCCTCCAAACAGTGCCGTTTGTGCATATAAACCCTGTATCCCTTATAATTCAATTTTGTTCTACCTTTCGTACGACGTGCTGTAGTAATAGTGTATTTAGGCTCTTCCTAGCCCATACCCGCCAGTCTACCGGAAGAATGCTCGCTTCCTGTTTCTAGGGTCAAAGGTTCAAGCCTCGTCCAATTAAATAAAGCGGTTTTATTACTAACGTAAAAAATGTAAAATTTATCAAGTACATGTATACATCGACGGCATGTAATCAGTACTTTAAAATATGCTGCAATCATCTAGAATTCGTATGAAATAAACTGAAATTATATTAATGTATCTTGGAATATTCCTACCACGATTATTATCATATTTTATATCAATATATCATAATATTACATCAGATAAACATGTAATATAATATTTCCCAAAATATACGAGTATAGCAGGCGCTTTCAGTCGGTACATCGAAGTATGAGTAGTATGAAAACATATACACTGAGAGACAAGCGAAATTTTATATGTATCTGATAGTATATTACATTACGAGTATGCTAAAATCTTATTAAAATTATAACAATTGAGATAGTAAAATATAACATTTAAAGTACCTACGGCTTATTTCAAATGAATGATTATGAATATATGACTGCACGCCACTACGTATGTTAAGTTATATAGAGCTGATTTCAAAATAATAGATTTCATTTTACAGATAAAAATTTAATCATAAAAATCATTACCTAAAATTCTTCACAAATATTATTAAAATATATACTGAAGACACATGTACTGACGCAATAACTGGTAAAAACATTTTTCATGGCGCAACATGACAAGTAATATCTCTTCGTATGTGTCCAAGAAAACTTACCGTGATCATTTCTATCTCTCCTTACATAAATATATTTTAAATAAAATACTTTAAAAAATTGCCGTACATTAATTTAACATTATAGAACACAGTAAAAATATAAAAAATCGTTTAAATAGCTATCCTTAATTCTCGTATGTACGTAAGAAATATACATATGTATGTAGGGTACAGTAATTATGTGTGCCTTTATTATGTCAGATTCACGTGCAGGGTTGACTTAAGTTTTATATTTAAAAAAAAAAATTAAAGTTTTATATTTAAATTTATTTTAAATAATTTTTAAGTATAAAGTGAGTTTTGATGACTTTATGTAAACGCGCGTGTCACCAGAACCATACATACATTACGTTATTAATTAAATAATTGTAAGAATGTGTCTGAATATATATTTGTTTGTGATATTTACACACATTACGGCTTTTCCTCACTCAACCCTAATATTCCTAATCTCAACGACCACACTTTTTTCCGTGCGCCCAATAGTTTTATTATGTCTTAATTTGTATTTTATATCTTTATGTTTTATTTCCTATTTGTATTAACATAAATTACGTCTTCCTCTTCCTCAATCCTTATCCCAACAACCTCGATTTTTTCCTCCCGTTCGCACACCCATAAGCTTAATTATTTCTTAATTTCGCTTCAGTTTGTTTTATTTTGTATTTTGCTTCAATATGTCTTACTAGCTGTGCCCGCGCGGCTTTGCACGCGTAGATTTTTAATACACTATTTGGATCGTCATAGAACTTACGCGAACCTTCTAGAACATTCTCCTCCCAGAACTTTCAAGAAATTTATTGAATGTACATGAACCTTCTAGACACACCGACACATTCCGCCACTCAGTTTAGAACCTTATAGAACTTTCGGGAATTTTCTAGAACCTTCTCCTTCCAGAACTTTCTAGAGCAGGTATTTCCGGAACATTCTAGACTCACCGACACAGTCGGCGCGCCTATTTTGAAACAATCTGAAGCATTTGCGGCCTTCCTATAACAAAAGAATGTGCTAGAAAGCACCCACTCCCACCCACGCACAGCCACCCCCACCAAACTCGCATATTTTCGACGTGACACCAAGGGCTATCCACCACCAAAACTACCGGTGGGTGGTTGTAGCTGGTTGTGGAAAAAACTTGGCGGGAAGGGAAACACGGGTTTCTTTATATATATATTGATTTTATATTCTGGATACCTATAATTGGTTAATTTACTAGACGATTATACTGTTGGAATTCCTAAACAAACAAATAACTAAATGGTTGGTTTACTTAAGTCTTACTATAAATAAGCGTGTTATTACTTTAAACTATCGCCACGCAAATAAGTCTGTGAACTCGATTATTTCTGCTGGTGTAAATTTATTTTGTTGAATAATTTGCTTGGAGTAGCTTGTTGGTGTTGTGGTCATGACGCTCTCCTAGTGATGTCGGTAGTCGAGCCCCATTCCAAGACACCAGAAAGTTAGTCCTATATTCTTAGAATAAGTGTTTAGCTTTATTTAAAAATATTACGAATATTGATGCGGCAAAAAAATTACAAATATGAATACAAATACGCTGCTCTCTCACTGCGTCTTAGAAAAGTGATTTCACTCAAACGGACAAAATATATTAATTCGTATTATCGGGGTTCGCGATTCGGACCTGATAAGTTGTAATTGGGGGTTAAGCCCGCATTAAAAAACACGCCCGAAGAGGCCCGACTAATAAAGACGGACGATACTAGGATAGGAAGCTGCCAATTAAACATTCGTTTGCGTCGGCCATAAAAATCGGCAATGCGCACAAAACTCGCGTTTTTTAATTCGGTAATGGGTCGCCGCTTGTGGCCAATTTGCATCGTTTTTGATGAAATAACTCACGAAAGAAAATTGACGACTATGTGGAGTGTTGTGAAACATTAGCAGTATGATTGACGTAGTCACGTGGCTGTCACATTATTAGAATCCCTAAATAATAATAATTTCGAAAGTCCGTCCGTAACTCGCAATCCAATAGCCGATCTCATTCCGTTTTCAAAATTAGTTAGGTTTCAAAATTTTTATTATTGACTAAATTTTTTTTTAATAAAATACTCTGAATAAGATTTTTTTATATTTAGTTTTTTTTTAATATTTAAGTTTAATGAAAATCAAAACTACCGAATGCATCCGCTACTATATCTCAAATGTAGTTGCTATTAATCAAAATATATAAATCTCTATGTAACAATGTCCATTACTAACGCTATTAGATGGCTCAAATAATAATGAGGTAAATATAATAATGAAGTAAAAAAAGCAAAACAGCATAATCGTAATTCTCTATTTACGGCTTATAGTTAGTTTTATGTATTTTGAAATCAAACATCATAAATGACACCCGAACTTAACTTTTACGTGACTAAATAGTAAGCGGTAGACCTCGATATTCGTCATTTATAAATTTTTGAGGAAAGGATGAATATTAAAAGGGATAAATATTAAAGGATTTTTTCCGTTTAAAGTACTATAAACGGATCTTCAAGTTTGTGTTTTCTGGGGTATTATTTTACGATTTGTTACGACCTTTCGGGTCGACGTTTCGGATCCCTTTGCAGGGTCCATCATCAGGGCTGATGTGTTGTTGTGAGTGTTTGTGTTGTGGTTAAGTACCGGCTTGCAATACCGTGTCGAAAGCAGGGTGAGAACTTTTTTAGTTGTTGTATTAAGTACTGGCTAACAACACGGCATAATACAGATAAATCAAACATTGGAGGATGGAGGATGTTTAAAACTTCAACAATCGAAGAGCGTGCATGAGAAGATGAGTATGAAAATGCATGAGGTAAAGTGGTGTACCAGGAAAGAAAAGTGTGTCATTATATTCTTTTTCTATCCCTCCAGAGAAACGGCTTGATAGCAATTTAATTAGTTAGTAATAGAAATAAAAAAAAAAACAATAATATATTATTTTAAACCAAAAACATGAATGTATATTATAATTTAAAAGTCAACAGCATCGATTCCTTAATTTTATCTATCAAATAAAATTACTTATAACTTGTGAAGTTGGTAGGTATAACTTGCATAATTGTTGTGTACGAAATACATGCAACAATCAATATATCTCTGTGCTACTGTCCCTTACGTATTTTCAAGACGAGTCTTCGAGACTCATCCGTGTGCATGCGCGTTATATCATCAAACATAATAATTTCGTTGTACGTCCGTCCGTCTATCTGTCTGTCTGCGTATCCGTCCGTAAATTCATGTAACGTCCGTAATTTCGTTCGAATTCACTGCTAAAAAAACAAATTAAACGGCTGGAGATCGGGCTTGAATCCTGGGTCAGCAAACCCGAACACGCTGCCTAAGGCATGTTGCTACCGCCAAAAGACATAATAAATATATACTAGGGCTTAGCAAAGACGCGAACCAATGTTTCGTATTTTTTTACGGGTTACAGCTAGTTAATTTACAATTTTTATTAATTTCCAAAAACACTTATCTGAGTATGTGAACATGGATAGCATTAATAACATTTTCTTCACACATTAATAACTACAATTTTAAAAATAATGCTCTAAACTTAAGGAATTAGAGTTGCATCGTTAAAGTCTCAGAGTAATAAGTCACGCTATTTAGTTACCGGTAGTCGACTTCCAGCCAAGCTAAGCCAAGCTAAAAAATAGTCAAGTCATTCCCGTCACGACGACGAAATTAAACCCGTTGAGTACTGATACAATTTTTTATATACAAAAGAAAACAAAATTTTGTTTACTGAAATAGCCATTCATCACGCCGTACTTACACAAGATGAAATATTTACAGAGCGCCAACAGGATATGGCCGTCAATAACAGTATAACTTCGATTATATAGGGACAACTGTTATTCCGACATCCGGTTTCACGCGGCTAATCCACGAACTAGGCATTTGAATGACATCAACACATGTGAAATATGTGATGTCAAGATTTTCAGAAAATTAATGAGTTAAGAGGCCCCAGTACACGATTTTCGTATTTGCTCTCGATTTGCTAAATTTAAAGTAAACTTATTAAACCATTTTGCAAAACCCATAGCTAAACAGGCTTTTAATCAATTTTATTATGATAGATCCATTTACTTTTGAAGCATTTCATTAAAAAAATATGCAGATATAAAATTATAACTCCGAAACACTATTTTAGTTTTCATGCAATAGAGTTATCTTTGGTACACTAATCAATATATATATATAAAGAAATCCGTGTTTCCCTAACCGCCAAGATTTCTCCACAACCACCCACCGGTGGTTATGGTGGTGGATAGCCCTTGGTGTCACATCGAAAATATGCGAGTTTGGTGGGGGTGGCTGTGCGTGGGTGGGAATGGGTGACGAAAATATGCTTTCTAGGACATGGTTTTGTTATGGGGAGGCCGCAAATGCTTCAGATTGTTTCAAAATAGGCCCGCCGACTGTGTCGGTTAGTCTAGAAGGTTCCGGAAAAACCTGCTCTAGAAAGTTCCGGAAGGAGAAGGTTCTAGAAAATTCCCGAAAGTTCTATAAGGTTCTAAACTGAGTGGCGGAAAGTGTCGGTGTGTCTAGAAGGTTCCTGTACATTCGATAAATTTCTTGAAAGTTCTGGAAAGAGAATGTTCTAGAAGGTTCGCGAAAGTTCTATGACTATCCAAACAGTGTACTAAAAATCTACGCGCGCGAAGCCAGTCTAGTCTCGTATATTTTATCTCGGTCGGACTGTCCAACAGAAGTCTGATTTGAAAGAAAAATGATCTTTTACATACTATACGATTAAATTAATTCGAATTCTTGGGTACGAGGTATAATTTTTTCAATATTTTTATATTGATGGCAGTGAAATTTTATTAGTACGCATGTAAAATTTAATTAAAATAATCGATGTTTTAATGGTTTTATGGATACTGCAGTATAGGAAACAGAGCGTTTAATTTTTGTCTTTTTTAAAAGGATATATTTAACAACTTGTCGAAAAATATTAATGTCTGAATAGCACCACTTCTTTTTCAAACTTTAAACAATCAATTTGTAAATAAAATATATGGTCTTTATTTGAAAATATACGAAATTAGTGTACCAAAGATAACTCTATTGCATGAAAACTAAAATACTGTTTCGGAGTTATAATTTTTTTGATGTTATAACAATATATTTGTTCATATTTTTTTAAGGAAATGCTTCAATAGTAAATGGATCTATCATAATAAAATTGATTAAAAGGGTTTTGCAAAATGATTTAATAAGTTTACGTTAAATTTAGCAAATCGAGAGCAAATACGAAAATCGTGTACTGGGGCCTCTTAAGGTTATTACGGTCGTTGGTCATATATATATATATATATATATATATATATATGTGTTAAATAAAACGGATATTTTATATGAACCGTATATTTCACTGAGAAGCAAATCTCGACGTTATAAGAAAAGCGTCCTATCACGGCGGAGGTGTAGGCCGAACTGATTATTTCTTCCGAGATCTTAAATTATATGCACTTTGTTGTAGAGTATTCACTTCTACGATAGAGGCGACATCTATTGTAGAGGCGACCTCTATCGTAGAAAAGAACACTCCACAATAAAGTGCAACAATCATATCAAGACAGATTAATTCACTTTCATGTACTTACTTTATCTAATAGAAAAATAATATTAAATGATACTGAAGATACGGTGGTATCGAAACCGGTAGACGTAGAGTCATTATTTAAGTGGTTTATACAAAGTTATTTAATTAAAATTTATAATTATGTCCAACCACAAAGTTAACGCTATAAACATCAAAGATACAATATAAAATTATAAACGGTTACCTGTATGTATGTATAAAATTTTAATAGTTAATATTTTTCATCAGAATTTTTTAAGATTATATTATTTTATACCGTCATGCATAAAATGTATAGGTACACACGTCATACCTGTGTTTGTACTAAACTAAATAAAATCAAAATATAAACCTACACAAAATCGTCAAAGTGTAATATTTTCACTACCTACTAAAAATAATATGCGGTATAACAACCTGTTTAAAATGGAGTTTTATTATAAATTACTTAGGCAAACTGTGAGGAGTTTTTCAGATGTAAATACTTTATTATTTCCTATTTGCTTGGAAGTGTTGTTTTTATTTTAAAGTTAAACATACGTAATAAGGATTCTAATATTTTAAAAACAACAGTCTAAAAGGTCCTAGCGACCAAGATGTTTTCGAGACTATGGTGATCTTGGTCCATAGTCTAGATGGAAAATAGTGTGATCGGGCCTACCTATTAGAGGCCGGGAACGAGTGATACAGCTCCGTGTCAATCCAGACATTTTTTCCCGGCATTCCATATTTTACCGTTCAACTTACTAGAAGCATTTAGTCATGTTTTCTAAGTTTCACCTGTTATCTCAAATAATATACAATAAATTTTAGAGTAAATATTATGAGTGCATTCTTTATTTACTTGTAGTGTGTGCCTCCCTTACACGTCTGCCATATATGACACGACACTTACGTGTATACAATCACGCGACACATTCATGGATATCAGAAGATTCTTCAGGTAGGGTGGAAAATATTCTTTCACCGAGCACTTTCTTTAATCTTTACAGAATCTTAACCTACCATATTAAACCCTCCAAAAGACTTTGAAGAATGTCTCTTGAGAAAACCCTTGAGATTGTTTTTTTCTAAGGACAGAATATGAACCCACTAATCCACTACCACTTATACCCATCCAGGCTGCTCACAGACATCCGTGTGGAACATTGAAATATTACTAAACACGAACATTCAAGTTGACATGACAGCTCGGAGCACGCAACAAGCTACCGTTTCGCCCCGCGCTTTGCCCTTGGCCCACATCGCCGACAGTCTTCCCTTCGTCACACCCGCACCGCGCACCCAGCACGCGTGTCCCTTATCTCAAACAACACATTTCAAGCCCTCTCCAATTATTATTTACATTTACCATATTTTTGTCATTGTGCATTAGCTGTAAAATAAAACGTTTTATATTTGACAGTTGTTTGTGACGCTTGTCACAATATTTGAAAAATGACAGTGAGGAAGTTTTTTTTTGTTCGTTTAGACTTCTGTAGGTAGGTATATTGATGTTAAAAATAATTATATAAAAAAATAATAAAAGCTAGGTAAATACATGAACCTGTAACCATGCGTTTAGTAATTTGTAGATAGGTACCTAGTAGTTCTGAGTACCCGTAATTTGAGTTAAAATTTTATTTTTGATCAGTTGTAACGTTCTTACTGGCTATTTTAATTTTTTTTTCAACAAAGGGAGAAAAATAAACTTTTTTCCAACATAATGCTTTTCATGAAAACCGTAAGTTTATTCTGGAGTAAACTTTTTTCTTTTTTAAATAGAGATGCGAACACGGAATACGTGTCGCATCAATATTCTTACTATTTTCAAACTTGTGCTATGAAAATAGGATTAATTTTCTGGTGTCCTGGAATGGGACTCAAAACCATCGACTTCCAGATCACTAGGCAAGCGTCATGACCACTACACCAACAAGCTAATGTATGTATTGCATATATATGAGGATGTATCAGCACTCAATTAGCTTGTTTTACATCCAAGAATCTTTAATCTGCATGCATTGATAATTGCATTGAAAGTAAATATGTATTTCGTTATAAATTTATTTGATACCTCCAGACACAAATTTTACTCAAAAGCTTTGGAAATATTCAAAAGATTCACCCACTGATTTTTACGATAAAGGAACGGCTAAATCACTCTTTCAAATAAAAAAGTCATAAATACTAGATGAAAGCTCGGGAAGCGTTTGGCTTTGCGATTTAAAAGCGCCTAAGGTATTGTACAAACTATTTATCTATTCAGACAGCGAAGTCCGAGAATTATTATAAAATATTTTGAAATATGGAAAGGACAGCAGAATGCAATCGGCTTTACCGATTCCTTATACTGGGCAATATAGCAGCCACTTCACGTCCAGTATTGACCGCTATCTCGACATTCCAATTTATTAACAAAAAAATGGAGTGTTCTGCCACTACATAACAATCAATCAATACAAACAAGTATTCGGTCAGACGTATTCTAATTTACATTTATAAGTAACCCAAAATTCTCCCCGCCCTAGCTACTATAATTATTGTCACGGGTCGTGACACCGAAAATTAATTAGAGATTTATTAATTAATGATTAATTAATTATTCAATGCACAAAATTACTTATCACGAATTAAACTTAACGCTATTCTTTAATCTAAATTATTTCGCAATATATACTCGTATTTGAACACTTTATTACCGCTGAGTAACACGTGTTTATCGCTCGTATAATATTCAGTTCTCGCAGCTCCGGTTTACTTCCCTAATTAGGTATTTCGTTGGATTGTTTCGCTTAATTTATCGCTTCGATTATCTCACGACTGACCTTCGTACCGGACGAACTGTCAAAAAACACGACAACTGTCCCTGCGCCGCGGCGTGGTTCCGTATTTCTACCGAATGCTGGTATTTACGAGCTTTCTAAATTATTATAGTGTTTGGGAGAAGGTTCTCGTCGCTTCTAGGCTATTCCAGTCGTTTGTAGATGTTTCACGAAGGTTTTAGATAATTCGAGAATGTGGTAGACTGTGCTAGAGGCTTCAATAATATTGTTATCATTGAAATATTGCATTTTTATATTCAATAGGTTCCAAAGGTTAAACGTAGCGGCGATACTATTTATTATCAATAAGTTTGTATTTATTATCAATAAGATGGTATCTATGGTGTGGTATCATATCAGCATTCTAATAATGTTAATTATTTTTATTTTACTGAATTGTGTTAACCCTGACATCGATGTTTAAATCTTGTAGATTTAAGCACCCATCATCATTTAAGAAGTCACTCTTACACAACATCCATGACAATAACCCTTACTTACACCTAGAAAAAATTATATCAATTCTTTATTTATGATAATTCTCTTAGGCACAGCAACTGCACAACTCATCCTTACATTTTCACTTTACATGTTACTCAGTATCAATAAGTGTTACCAATTTTATTTTGTTTGCTTGTTCGCCACTTGCACTGTCCACGCCTAATCGCCGTGCAGGACATGTGCCAATTTGTCTTTGATGGCACTGCATTGATATTTTAAATATTGTCTATGATGGCGCTGCATTGATATTTTAAATATTGAATGCATGTTGCTAAAGTAGGCCGACGATGTCTGTAATCGACGTAAAGGGCTAAGTTTGAAATGAATAATGTATTATTTTTTAACATATTTTGTACCTAGTATTCTCTAAGAGTCTCTCTAAAAATAAATCTTGCTTTCGTGGCGCAATCAACCGATTCAATGACGGAGTCGATTTTGAGTTCTTTTGCGATTTTCTTTCTCGAGATGTTAACAATAAAAGTTAACACGAGACAATTTATTTAATTACTCAGTGATTGGGTAGCCAACAAAAACAATAGCCTCGTTACGTTCCCTCAATGGGTTAAATGCCAGAGACAGTTAGCGGATAGTTGGAATAACTCGGCGCTTTTCACGTTTTTACAGCAGACAAGTGAGTCGAAGAATTCCGCAAGATCACCCGGCATCATTATGGCGAGGCGAGGCAAGTGTGGCAAAGTGGCGCCGGGGCCGTCCAGCGCCGTTCGCACGATTTATATAATTATTTTATGACGCTCTGTCGGGACTTAATGAGTCGACTCTGGTGACTGAGATTTCTCCAGAGCAAGCGGAGATGCGATACATTATCTTCATAGAACGTGAAAATAACGATTTATTTATTTTTTATGGAATATTCGGCACATGTAAGGTCAAAGAAAAACGACTGTGGCTCAGACATTATAACCGGTAACTTTATGACCTGTGTGATGAGACGAAAGATACAAAATAAAAAATTCAATTAAGGTAAGCTTCGATGGCTAGCCCCCTAAGGTTGCTCAATAATTAACCTGAACAGGTAAACCTAAAATGAGATAGCAGGACAATGTATATAAAGACCTATCCATTCTTGGCATCAGCAATTGGTGGAAAGCAGCCCTGTGCAAAGGGTAGATGTGTAATTATGAGGAGAATTATGATATATTTTATGGCACTCTTTGGAACACAATTAAAATATTGTTAGGAGATTCCAAAACGTTTCCGAACATTTTAGAATAAATAAGAAACCCCTAGATACCCGTAGAACATATACATACGTGAAGATTACAGAAATCGAGGACCTTATATAAACAAGCGACGCCATCGCTATGGATCAGTTTATTTTTGCAGGGGAGTGCATAGATTTCGAGTGAATACAAATGAGCGAGTTGTGATCTGGGCGAACACAGACCATGTAACGGGTATAAAAAGAACCTAGGTGTGGAATTTTCTCGAGTGCGAAATCAGTGCATATTGCGAAATAGTGAAATACATCAATAAAAATCATTTGGTTTATAGTGTTTCATTTCGGATTCCGTCGCCGGGAATTCATAAAAATATCGTCACACGACTGTAAAAACGGAAAGAGTTATACGTAATGAGGATTTTACAGCATTCTGGGCATTTTACAATAAATTGAAAATTGATAGAAGCGTCTAGAGTAATATGTTAAACGAAACGTCTGCAATGTTCTAATATTAATAGCTGTGGAGATAAGCGACTTCAGAGTTTGCACTTTATTTCTCAATGTTTCTGATTTATGTTCTTTAAAATGTTAGACAATCATAAAGGTGACTTATACTGAATACCTAACAACAGTTTATTTGCTTTAATATATCATAAATAAAATGATACAAACCTTACAAAAAAATATTTTTCAAATGTAATAAAAAAAAAAACAAATTGAAATTAATTTAATTTAACTTGCATTGAAACCAATGAATTCATAATATTTAATGTGTACAAGTATCTCAAATGAAAGTCCTATTTTGTAGAAAATAAGTTAAAAATATTGAAATTAAAATGCAAACTTTGAAGTCATTTATTTCTGTTAGACTATTGAAATTAGCACATTGTTGCTCGGACATTTTAGACTCATAATTTAGATAGGAATCTACCTCCCTGTAGGCATATTGAATGATTATAAAAACAAAATATATAAAGTACCCAGTTCCCTAATATGAAATGCTTATTCAATAATTTTATTTTTTATTACTTGCCATGACACGAATACCACTCGCATGCAAAAGCCTAATTTTCGATCATTCTACGATTAGATGCAATGTATCGGTGCCACCATATCACTGTTAGCGCCGTTTTGATCTGAGAATTAACGTCAAAATTAATTTAATTTTTTGATAATAGTATATAGTAATAGTAGTAGTACAAACAAAAAGTAATATTTTTAAATAATTTACAAATGTCAAGTTAATTAAATTATTATAGATTTTTAATTATTTTTCAATACGCGAAAGAAGGAGACCAACACGATTTTAGATTTGATTTACTTTTCTTTCGAAAGATTCTTCAATATTGTCAAATACGTTTTTTATTTCTTTTTAAGGCGAAAATAAATTTTCTTGTAATTTCGCATTTTCTATCACATTTTTATGATATTTAAATAAAATTAAATGAATCAGTTAGAAAGATAAACATAAAACGATTATATATTCAAAAAAACTGTACTGGAGTTGCTGGAGAAATCCTGAGCCTACACAAGGTTATTACACCATTGATGATGATGATGATGAGATCTATCAAATAAAGCACTCACAGTGTATTTAAATTATTTTCAAAAACTTAACCAGGATACCAAGTTCTTTTTATAGAGATTGAAAAAGTAGATATAATAACAAAGACATAAAATTAAATTATTATATCAATTCTAAGGCAGTTTTCTATATGGGAAAGGACTTATTTGATATTATATAACCAAACCCAAATTACTTTAATTACAAACTTTCAGGTGTGACCCTGAGCGTCTTCATCGGGGAGTCTTTATGACGTCACGAACGAAAGTTTGGCACCGGGAATATGTTGGTCATTGGTCAAAAGTGGTAGCTAGGTGGGGAAAATTTTAACATGTTGATTATATAGGAAAGGCGAGTTATATTTTAAAAACTGTCTTTATCAATTATGTATGTACTATGGAATTTAATTACATAGCACTGTATGAAATAAATAAAATGTTAGTCTTTATTTTAGAATGAAAAATAAATAAAAATATGGATGCTTAGTGACGAAGAAATTGTAATAATTTTATATTATTTGAGATTAAAAATCAATTATATCTACTTCTATACCGTACCGTAAACACTATGGGATTATATGTAAAACTCTTACACTAACGGGACATTAGTAACTGCTTTAATAAGAATACTAGCTGCAACCCGTCAAAAATGACGGAACATTGGTTCGCTAAGCCCTAGTATATATTTATAGCATCTTTTTGGCAATCCACGGAGAGTCGGCCGTAGCAACATGCGTGAAGGGGCCGGTTCGGGTTTGGTGGCCCAAGGTTCAAGCTCCATCTCCAGCCTTTTAATTAATTTTTTTTTTGGCGTTTGGAATTTGCGAATTCAAACCGAATTACGGACGTTACACGAAGTTACGGTTAAGACGGATGGACGGACGGACAGACAGACAACAAAATTATTATGTTTGATTGATTGATACTGCCAGAATTTGTTAAATAAAAGTCAACAAACAAAATGTCGTTTTGAACAAAAGAAGTTGATATCTCGTTCTTAAAAGTAATGACAATAGAACTTACTTAATATGAAAAAATCTCAGAATAGTTCTCAATAAAATTTCAATAAAAAATCATTGTAGAACTAACACTTCGGGAGGAAGGTGTATTTCATAATATTAGTATAATACATTTTTGAAGCGAATTTACGTTAATTTTTGTATTTGTATTATCAAAATTATTAATTATGTCGAGTAATAAATAAACTTCTTTGTTTTATAGTGTTATTCTTTATCCAAATATAAAAGCAGGAAGCAACGTGAAAAAAAATGTGAATGCTGAAATATTTTATGCTTCAGAATAAATGGCGTGAAATTCCAACAAAATATAAAAAACGTTTTCTTCGCCGTCGCGGATTATTCTGCGTTATAAATTTCGTGAAAAAATACATCAAGTCTGTATAAACAAGGAAAGAGAACCGGGCCTGCGTGAGAAACTGCGGCTACGTACGCTGCGGGCAAATAACACTAACAGAAATGAAGAGTGACTTTTCAAAAACTCCGAGTCAAAATGTTGCGTTCTGACAAAATCAATATTACTTGAATAACTCATGTCTAACATAAATGTTTATCTAAGAAAATTTTATTACAAACGATACGTTTATCCAGCAAAACTCCAGTACGTTATAAAAATAGATATAAAAGCAAAGGTGGTAATATCCAAAAAAAATTTAATGCGGTCATCGAGGATAACTAATTTATAATAAAGCCTATACATTAATAGGAAACATAATTGTGGAAGGGGTAGATGCATAAAATCTAGTAGGTAGGTACATTATAAATTACTAAACCTCGGTGGCTGCATTCAATTTTTTAAATTTTTTTTTTGATATTGCTGCCTTTGCTTTTATACCCCACATATATCGCACTCCGAGTGCGAGACAATCTAAAAAAGTTAAGGTGTTACACCACCATAAGAGACTGAAATTTAGTTAGAAATTGGGTGATTTTTATTAAGGTGTATATTAAACTACAATTTTATTGAAAAGTTTTGAATAAAACAAATCGCATCGCAATCGCAGTCGTATCATGTCTACTCCCGTGGAGCTCCTCCGCCGTGACTGAAATCGAACTGTCCCCAACCGTAGACCTGTATTTCTACCACGTGCCAAAAGATCGTCTTTCTATGAGTTTGCATTATTGTTTTACAATGAAAAGTGATACATTTGCATTTGATATATTCTCTAAAATCGAGTGCGAGAATATCCATTTTAAAATGCGATTGAAATAGAAGAAATAGAAGAAGAAGATGAAGTAGAGGAAGAAGAAGAAAAAATAAATGAAAGAAAAACAAAGAAAATACTAAATTCTAATGCGGAACATAGCGACTCTAACGGTCGGACCCATTAAAAATCCATACTGGCTCAAATCTTCCCAATAATGGGTCCAGACTGTCACTTTTCCACATTAGAATTTGTTTTATGTGTGTATCGATCATGAAACTATTTCAATAGTGTAGTTATTCAATATTGCTTAACAGAATTCTTGACTACTGGACTTGTTTTTTTTTCTTTCCAGTTTTTATTTTAAGTTCACTTTTTACGCAGTCGGGTTTTTTGATTTTTAAATTATTTTTATTTTTATTTTTATTTTACACTTTTAAGTTAGGATTGTAGAACGGTAATTTTTTTAATATTTTTTTTTCCTTATTAGTTTATTTCTCATTATATTAAGTAACGCTTTAAGTAATGGTTGTTAAAATTATCTTTCAAAGCAGTAAAATTCTGGGTTTGTCATTCGATTTTAAGAATATATTGAATTATATAATGAAAATTATTTTTCTAGTTAATAAGACCTATTATGCAATTAAATAAGAACTTTATCACATCTTTATTATAGGTGTTGAAAAGTTAAGTGAGAATGGTTGCTAACCAATTTTAAATCGTTATAGATCCTAAATGGTCATTCGAAATGAAAAATAATAAGATAAACCTAAAGATGCCGTAATACCTGCCGTACCAGAAAAAATGGAATCGCTCTAAAAATGGATAATAAATGTTCATCAATCAATAAATGAGGCTTACAGATAAGGTCGTTATATTCACGGAAATATACAAGGCCGCTATAGCGTAATTCGAGAACGCGCCTGCCCCGGAAAGGAGGAGATCCATGGTTCGAATCCCGGTAGCAGCCAAATATTTTTTAGTGGATTTGGTTTTTCTGTATGTCTTTCTAATTGTTAATGAATTTGGTTTTAAATTTCACAGAACTTTGTTCTGTAAAAAGCAACATCACAATAAGAATGTGTTCTTGAATAAAAATATACTCGCGAAGCCGATTGCTTACTGCTAGGCCCTGCGGGCGGCTATTTTGTTTGCTGTACAGCAAACACAATTGCTTACCTATGCCTACGTCAGCCGCTTCGCGGCCAATTGTATGTGGTAAATTTCCACTTTTAATTACGGGTAGTTTAGATATAATTAAGACAAAGAATTTATTCAAAATTTCTAACCGATTAATTTGTCAGAGCGGAATAAACCATAGTTCGATAGGTAGGTACCTACTCTCTTCTCTTCTCGCAGTATTGATTACTTTTATACAACATTAGAAAAAATTAACCTTTGTTAATTTTGGTTTGTTACTATAAAAAATGAATGTTCAAAACCAAAAATGTAATTAAAATTTCAACAAAAAAAATATTCTCGACCGTAAAAAAAAATTCGATCCTGCCAGGATTCAAACCTGGCATCTTCTGATCCGCAGTCAGACGTGTTATTCGTTGCGCCACAGGACCCGATAAGCAACGTGGCAAAATTATTGTATACAAATAGAAATCATCATCCAAATGCAGAAACGACATTGGTTAGCGTAATTATAATATAGATGATACATGTATTTTACATAAAACACTAAAAAAAGGGCAACGAAATATTTAATGAAAATGTGGAACGTAAATTCAAAGAAAGACCGAGTAAAAAAACGACCTACAGAAGGTCATAGAAACTGTAAGAAAATACAATAATAAATATGAAGAAAAAAACAGCCAATAATAACATGAACAAGCCAAAATATTACACAAAGGCAGAATTTTTAATGGCAAGAAATATTTATCAAAGATGAATATTAATTGCGTCACTTTGTTAAAGGGTTGAGTTCCAGATGTGAGCCATCGCCATAAACAGATTACCCGATGTGTGTTCCCTGTTCACTCCAGTTACCGTAATTAAAACCATAATTAATTAATGCGAACGTTCGTCAAAGGAAAGCCCCGATGAATTAAGAAAACCAAGAACCTTTCAAACGCATTACTACTCACATTTCCTATTCACAGGATTTGTAAAATACCACAAATTATTTACCTGTGCGTACATTTTCATGAAATTTAATTACGTCCCTAATTATATTGTATGTACAATACATTACATGTATTATAAAATATTATCCTTTCTATTTTTTAATCCATATTGTTTATTGTTTTATTTTCATTCTTTCGTCTTATTTTTAACATACAGATTATTATCAATAAGTTGTTAATGGTTTTCTAAATATAAAATGTAAATTTTTTCAACAATGAAGGAATAACATACCACAAAATGCGCTGTTTACGGTTGGAATGTAAGAAATACTATTAAAAACCCGTGAAAATTCACGGGACATATTAATTGCAGGATTTTAAAGCTGAAAATTCATGAATAGAAAACTAATCTTCTTTTAAATTAACTTTATTCGCATAAAAAGTTACTTTATTAACTAACAAACTAAATTCATTGACTTGTTAGTTAAAGAAATTGCTGCTGTAAATATATGTTAGGTTTTATAAAATATATTTACAGCAGGAACTCTTTAATGACGAAATTTTTGCTAAATTTTTGTTGCTGATCATCAGTTGTTGTTGTTGTTTTTTCTGTAATTTACGGACGGACATACATTTGAAATTAGGAGAGTTGATGATTTTCAAAATATAAACATGATATATATACCTACACTGTTGTTGAAAAATAAGAAATATTGGAGGTAATTAAGTTAATGGAGTTAAGAGATACCTACGTTCTGAATTAAACAAACCATATTTATTACCCATAATATGTATTATCTTATCTTTCTATCTATTTCTTATCTTTCTTACATTTATAGAAATGGTTGCGATTACTACTGGTCGTTGCCCGGGATTCACATTTTTAGGTATAATTTCGATAGTTATAAGTGGGAGCTTCCATTGTTTTGGGTAGACCATTAATAATAACGATGTACCTAAAATGTGGTCTAGGCAGCAGAATTATGAAGTACAGGGAAGTTGGGTTACTATATTTTCTCAGTACCCTACAGTGCAACTGAACAAAACTTTCAAGAGCCACACTTCTCGGATCTTTCGTCGCGTCTTTTCCTTTGCGAAAAATCGGCAAAGCTAATGGGTCATATTGTACGGAAAGAAATGAAGCGGCATTCCGCGCGGAAAAGGCGCGACAGAAGACGCGGCCTAAAAGTTCCAACGTTGTGCGCAATCGTAAAAAGTAACCTTCATCATCATCTTGTCTTGGTACTCGACATGGTTATATTCCCCAGTCTTGTGCTGCGCTGAAGTATAGTCATCCGCAGGTTCCTCCGGGTTTGTTGCAAATAAATCGTTATTATATGATTTATTTGCGACAAATCTTAAAAAACGACGAATGGTACAGTGAAACATGCACAAAGCAATGAGAATGCAGAATAAAAAAACATAAATATTGTTCTATCGTTTTTCATAAAAATATAATAATTATATACAGGGCGTCCAGTAGTTAAGCAGCAAAAACTTTGGAGGAGTCTTTTCATTCAATTTTGAATACAAAATATTCTTTCCACATTAGGTGAAATTTAAACAGTTAAGGAGATAAGCGACATCAAAGTTTGGATTTTTATTTTATTATGTTAATATTTAATTTCATCCGTTTTGATAAGAGTCAAATAAAATTATTATAATCAAAGTTAATCTGGTTCAAATTTCTGCACGGTTTTAATCAATTTATTTTACTTGTATCAAAACGAATGAATTTTGAAAATTCGATAGGTATAGGTTATTTTCATGATAACCAAACGATTTGCAGAAGATAGTGCAGAAATATTGAAAAAAAATGTAAATTTAATATTGCCTTTCTCCTTTACTGTTGAGATTTTACCAAAAGTGTAAAGAAAAATTCTAATATATTTTCAATTTATATAAAATAACTTTGTAAACACCACTTTTTTATTGAAATAAATTCAACATGTTTCGAATCCAATGGCTTCTTCGTAAGGATATTTCAATAAAAAAGTGGTGTTTACAAAGTTATTTTATATAAATTATAATTATGTCACCACAAAATAATTTCGCTATATTTGAAGAAGAAATATATTTTCATTTGAAAATTAAGTGAAAAAAACGTCCTTTGAAGATTTTTCTACTA
This sequence comes from Agrypnia vestita, assembly GCA_016648135.1. Classification (NCBI taxonomy): domain Eukaryota; kingdom Metazoa; phylum Arthropoda; class Insecta; order Trichoptera; family Phryganeidae; genus Agrypnia; species Agrypnia vestita. The sequence continues at coordinate 127,025 of JADDOH010001744.1, read as the reverse complement.
GGTAAGAAAAACCGTGTATATGGGTTAGGTACAGAAGGTGAAAAAAATGAGAAATGTTAAAAGTAGCACAAAAGTCTGAAATTTTTGAGACGATAGGGAAAAACCCCAATAGATAATCCTAAAATCAATGTAACAGAAAGGTTCCACAAAAAGCGGATACGCAAAATCCATGAAACATTATGACCAAATCACTTTGTGCACAATGAAAGCATTTTTTGCGCAAATTTCTTACCTCTTAACCATAAAATCCCTTTTATTTTTTTAAAAGTTTGGCTAAAACTCGTGTTTAATACCCACCTTTCGCCCGTAAAAGTTTTCCGGAGAAAGCGGGGAAAAAAACCGTCTTAAAAGTTTATTGGTGTGTGGTGGTGGTGCGCTCTAAACTTAAAAACAATATTTTTTTAATGTCAACCCTCTGGCGTCAGTCTGCCTCCGCTAATTTATGCCGCCCCCTCGCGCACCCTCTAGGAACAATTTAAGAAAGCATTACAATAAATCCGGCATAATCAGGGCCGGTAATAAACACGAACATGGGCAAACAAAATCGTGGAAATGTATATGAAAATAGTTCATTTTATTTGGTCTATGACCTTTCGGGGTCAGACGTTTGAAACGATTCACCAGTTTCGGAGTTTGAGAGAAATATTCATGTTTTTCCCCTGTATCGTCTTTATATCACAATAAAATTTGTAGAAAATTTCCAAACCTTGAATAATTTCAATTTTATAAGTGGTGCTTTACTTGGTTGGAGTTCACGGTCAAAACGGGGTTAGTTATTATATTCTCCCATTTCAAAATTTTAATTTAAGATGAGACGCTGCGAAAGTTATTGATAATAGTAACGAGGACACAACTAGTTAACATTAATGAAATATTATTTATATTAGGTCCTTACATATGAAATTGACGTTTAGTATGGGAGGAACATAAAGCCGATTTTTTTTATTATAATATATTTATTTAATCAAAGTATGTACCATTGCTATCTATGCACTTTTGCCATCTCATAGGTAGTTCATCGATCCCTTTACTATAAAAACCATTCGGACGGGAATCAATAAAATCTTTGAAGGCGGTTTTGACTGCCCCATCGGAGTTGAATTTTTTCCTTTGCAAGAAGTTATCCAAATTTCGAAAAAAATGGTAATCTGTTGGGGCAAGGTCCGAAGAGTACGGTGGATGTCTTAGACATTCCAATTGAAGCTCCTCTATTTTGGTAGCCGTCTGTTGTGCAGTGTGTAGTCTAGCGTTATCATGAAGCAGCAGTGGCCTAGAGCGATTAACCAGCCTCGGTTGTTTAGCAGCTAGCTTTTCCATCATGGTTTGCAGTTGCTGACAATAGACATCTGCCGTAATCGTCTGGCTCTTTTGGAGTCAATTTTCGCTTGGGGCATGGTTTGGCTGGTTCGGCAGGGTTCAGCCATTGCGATGAGCGCTTCCGATTATCGTACAGGATCCACTTTTCATCACAGGTAATGATTCGATTTAAAATCCCTTTATTATTGTGCCGGTTGAGTAATGCAACGCAGCAGTCAACGCGCGTTTGTTGATTTGCTTCACTCAATTCGTGAGGTACCCACCTTTCAAGCTTTTTCACCTTACCAATTTGCTTCAAGTGGATTAAAACAGTTTTATCACTAATACCGCAGCCTGCAGCTAACTCGGATGTGGTTTGCGATGGATCCGCTTCCACAATAGCCTTCAATTCTTCATTATCAACTTTGGTCTCCGGCCGTCCACGGGGCTTGTTCTGCAGGTCGAAATTTCCAGAACGAAAACGTTGGAACCAAAAACGCACTGTGTTTTCTTTTGCGGCACCGTCGCCATACACATCATTAATCCTTCGAGCCGTTTCTGCAGCCTGGTGCTACGGTGGATCGCGTACTCGTAAATAACGCGATATTTCAAGTTTTTCATTTTGTAAACTGAGTGACGCAAAGAAAAAAACAATTGAGAAAAAAACAAATGAATTATAATTTTCAAAACACAAATACATGAGTAAATAGCTGTATAAATTTGGGTTTGGAATTCCTAACCAAAGAGAAGATATTTGAGATCAAATTTGCCAGTACGGCAAAACGTGAATTTCATATGTAAGGACCTAATATTAATAAAAAGAAAACACTTTGTATAAAACCACTATTGATTGAATTATCAACATGTTTTCAACAATAGTCTTTTCATCAAAATAAAACGAATACGAAAAATTTATGAGATTAAACAAGTAAAATCAATTTAATTTTATATAGGTATTTTATATATTTTTAAACTTAGTTTGATTCTCCACTAGAATATTATTTTTTTCACGCCAGATAATTTTTTTCATACCGTTTCTATCGCACATATTCACAGTTCCCGGTTTCTATGACTTCGCTTTGTGTGATTACTCGCAACTGTCAAATTTAGACTGTGTACTGCGCACGATATATCATGCTTTTAAAGGGAACTTACTCTTTCAAATCTTCTCACATATATTTGCGTATTTCACTGTTTTCAGAAACCCTCGATTACGTGCAGTTCTAATCGTTTTAATCTCATGACAATATTGTTGGGTAAATTTTTTTAATCACGTTAATTATTTAATGTAGATAGTCTTTTACAAATAAATGAAGAAGCAATTTTTTAAAAGAAATATCTTTAAAAAATTCTACTAGTATGTAAACTCAAAATAAATGTGTACAATTCATAGAAAAATATTATTAGATATTTATGCATTTTTTTAAACTTTTAAATTAATAAAAAAAATTAAACAACATCGATAACACAAAAATTCGAATCAAATCTTTTATAAACTTCATAGGGTGTGATGCACTAAAATTATATGATAAAATAAAAATTTGGCATTTCAGTTCATTGCGAACTACGATTCACATAAATGTTCTATATCAAAACATTAAGATTTTTATTCCTATTTGGAATCGGTATCGGAAAGTTTCCCAGAAACCAGTGAAAACTTCATGCCGCAAGTTTTATAGATCTATAAATCGGTAGTCATTAAAACAAATTTACAGGCATGCAACCTAAGTTTTTATACGGTCAAATTTTACGACTTTGTACGCCGCTGTACAGTTCTTTGCACTGCTGAAAGTTTCACCAATTACGGCGTAAAATTTATATTTGCATCCTTAGCAATTCTAGAAATATTTTAAATCGTTGAATAACACAATCCACCATTTAAATACTGCTTGCTCTTCTTCATATTCTAATATACTATATATTGTTATATTATGAACGCGTAAATAAATATAACGAGTAGCTTATTTGTCTAGTAATAAAGACTCTCACCTAGCAATCCGTAGGTTTGTGTTGGTCCTATTTTCATAGCACAAGCGTTTAAAAATAGTTATTATATTGATATGACATGTATTTCGTGTTCGCATCGCTATTTAGAAAAATATATTTATTTATTTACGCACAAGGGGCTTTTACACGAAATAATATGAATATACAATAGATCTAATACAATAGTATGCTTATACATTGTAACTTAGATTTGTTAAAATAAAATACAATTAGACAAAATAAAACGAAATGCAGTTAAAAAAAAGATTAATTAATTCACTGCACATGAAAATATTGTAATTTAAATATGTTAAATTCAATGCAAAAAAGAAAACACGTAAGGTAAACAATACAAAACATGAGAAAATATGTATTTAAAATAAAATATAAACAGACAACAAAATGTAATTTAAAAATTTGAAAATGAATTAACTTAATGCAAGTAAGAAAACACATATGGAATATAATACAAAAACACATAAGTTTTTATAAATAAGAAAATACAACAATATACAATTTATATATCTGCAATACGTGAAATAAAATTGCATTAAAATTGTTTTCCAATGGAATATGTGACTTGTAGTGTAAGAATCTAAGAAAGTTATGTCAATTTTCAATTTTATTTATTTACTACGCCTTTTTAGGATATATGCGGAAGTAATACAGTGCAGTATTAGAATAGAGTATAGTCCTGTAGCACCTGATCCTGACCGCCGCGCCGTAATAGAGCGTTCGTCTCACAGTGGACTATGGAACTGAGTTGTCATAAAAGTAAAACAAATAATGCTAATTTTATATTTTAATTTAATTCAATTTATATTTTTAATATCTACAATTTTTTATTATTTATAAATTTTCAAAATTAAATTGTAGCTAACGCTTATTACGAAAAATCCCCGTTGTGATTTGTAAGATGCCAAAACGAAACAAATCTTTTTTATATTTATCTTTTTTATATTTACCTTTTTTATAAAAAATTGCTTTCGCGTCATGTATTTATTTAATACCTACAGTAAATATACTTTATAAGTATACATTCATTTGTACATTAAAATGCTTTTTGTTAAATAGCTACTAACGACAATAATGTAAATATTATCAGGTATAATATTATTCCTCACCTATCCTACAGAGTGTATTTAACACAAACCCACATCATCCCTCCGGGTAAACTGTTTGTTTTCTGGGTGGTAATGTAGCCAATTGATTTGTAAAGGCCTTTGAAACATGGCGTGCCACACGCCACACACAACAACCCGGATTCCCGCGCGAGGGAAATAAAGTAAAAGATCAAAAGTGTGGACTTCTTTGTAAATACGGCTCGGGCGGCAAATGTTCGTATTTATTTAATCACAAACAAGATTAATGAAATTGAAACACGTAGCAAAATCTAGAACGTACAAAAATATATTAAATCAGTCATAGGTAAAACAAACCATGAGAATGTTGATCTCTTTATCTAAAAAATACGAAAAATTACAGACTTTACGACAGCTTAATTATTACTCTCACAAATATTCTTAAACATTCCTGTCCAATGTTTAAGACCAATTTTTAGTTTAATACCAATTCAAGGAGTTTCGTTCCTTTGTATAAAATTATTAATTATTACGAGGTATTATCCAAAAAATGGCAATCTACTCAGGTTCACGTTGAATGCAACAGATTCGATAGTAGCCGACTGTACAGTGCCATGAATAAGAAATCGACCCAAATACGGCGCTAACTTAGAAACTCGCGCACTCAACATTTGGGATGTGATATTATATCTTGAAAGACTTTACATGATAATATCTATAATATACAATTAATATAATGTAAATACGTTGCTATTATTATAAATAATGAGCTTAGGAAGGCCAAAATTAAGACGGATGATGATAGAGCCAAGAGTGATGATGATGATGATTATAAATACTATGCCTATCTCGCTCGAAAAAAGTGTGTTAAGACAAGCAAGAAAACTTGTTTATAGAAAATAGATTCGTAGATATGTAAAATACTTAAACTGTTATATTTATAGAGTATAAACAGTTGACGGCTTTAAAAATGTTAACTTTTTTACAATAAATATTGTCACGGATTCGATGCGGTGGGATCCAAATCAGATATTTAAAATTAATTTAACTTTTATTTACAAACAAAGACACTGGACACAGACATAACTGATTATTTTTGTAGTTTGCACTAATTTTATACTCGGGAATATTCCACACTAGGTACTTAAGTTCACTTCTTTTCGCTGGGTGATTATATGCGCTCACCCTATATAGATCGCCCATTCGCTTATCTGTGGTTTAGCCTAACCTAGCCGTCAATCCCAAGACTGTGTCCCACAGCGATGACGTCACTATTTATTGATTTCTGGAACCTTCACGTATTTTTCCGTGTGTTCAACCGGTTTCTAGGTGTTATCAATCTATTCTTATACGTTCAGAGCGTTGGAAAATCTTCGGTTGTGTGTGGTTTTTCGTGTTTATAGAATACTGTGACAATCTAAACAAATTATTAGAAAATGATATTTGCATTTTTTTTCAATATTTCTCATTTATGTTCGGAAAAAAATTGGCCTATCATGAAAATAACTTATATCGAGTATTAAAAATTTATTCGCTTTGATACAAGTCCAATAAAATGATTTCATATACCTACCTTTCCTAAAAAAATTCTGTTACTAATTTCTGCAAGGTTTTTAATTTTATTTGACTTAAGTTTATGCTAAAAAGTTATTTATTTTCGATAAAAGTTACATTAATGATACTCCAACATTTAAAAATATTGAAAAAAAATGAAAACTTTTAAACAGCTTATCCCCATAACTATTCATATTCGGACACTGTTGCTTGAACATATTCGACACATTATTAAGGTAAAAATGTATCTGTTAAGTATTGTGGACTAGCTATACTACACTTTGTAAATTACACGCGAGAAAAATATTGTCCAACTCGATTAATTACGAGGTGGACTAGGAATTGATTAATTTATACATTTAATTTAATTAGAAATATGTTGAAACCGGTGCACGACACTCTACATGTAATTTAAAGGCTAGTAAATTTAATAATTAGACTTATTAAAGGCACTTTATTAATAATTATGTGTAATATAAGCTATTTTAAATTGTTCACCTCCCATGGTTAACGAAAGTTATTTTTACAAAATAATAAATCCCAGCATGAAAACGTATTAAAAACGCGAGCTTAGGAGAGTCGCCAGGGCCTATCAGCACGCAGGAATTTTTCTCTTCCACACATAAATACGATACTCCCCCTTACCATGCAATATTAAAACGGTCGCCCTCGAAGTACCGAGAAATGGCAACCATTTTCTGAGAATGTCAATAATGGCCCTATATTCCAACGTGGGAAAACGTCAAGGACTAAAAAAAGGACAAAATGAAACTGCCAACTCTGTTTGAAAGGGAATTTTTTTAAAGAGGGTAAATATATTCATTGAAACAACTGACTACGAGAACCGGAAAACTGACTCAAATGCGGGACGAGGACTTTTTTCACAGAGAAATAATATTTTTCTCATTAAATTTTGAAGGCTGACTCGAGTGCTAATTTTTCCAAGGAGAAAACTTAACAGAATTAATATTCTACATTTTAAATATAACGAAAGGCATTTATTAATGAATACCCATACCTTCATAAATAATTGGAAATGTTACTAAGAAATATTTTTAAAATTATTTTTTGTGTGTAAAGTTAAAAATTTTTTTTAGATCATTTAAATTAAGTAACTTACATAAAAAAAATATTATTTTTGAAACGTTACATAAAACCCCATGCAAGCCCTCATATAAAGCCCCCCTGCAAATGTGGATTTAAAAATTAATTTAAATTTCATAATGTATTTATTTCTAATAAATATGATTCGAGTAAATAAATGTTATAATAATTTATGGTTAAAATATGTATAAAAAATATTTATTTATTATTATGTCTCATATTATTTCTGCATTTAAATACCGTACGAGGTTTTATTTCTAACGTTTTTTTACGATACTTATTTATGACCGAAATTTGTGAACATAAAAAAATCCTATCCACATACTATTCTTTCATTCAAATACTATACTAATATAGGTGAGTTTTATACATATAATAATAAAAATAACATTAATAATAATGTTTATTCCAGTGTAACCAGGTTATAAGTGCAAGACGTGTTCCGCAATATATAATATATAATATAATAAGAATAGCTATATTTATGTAAAGAATAAACAAATTGGTAGTGAATATAAAATTAGAGAAATAAAGGGGTCACAATGATTCTCGACATAATTAAGTAATTATTCAGGGCCCTTCACAAATCAGGGATCAGCGGAAGGCTTTTAGATACTTTTGTAATCAAAGAAGCATGAGAAGATCTACAATGACGGACAATTCATAAGCTTTCCATTTTCTCTGCCTACGACTGCGTGAGCCGCCATGATTGCAAGTTAGATTATTTCTTGATATTTATTTTTACAATTTCAATTACAAGAATGCAGTATGAAGGCAGGCACCACAACACATAAAATAGTAGTGTAAAGATGCAGTGAATACAAAATGTTGACAAATCCACATTATATAAAATGCGACTTAATCTATAATATATACGAATTACATATCATACTTTAATAAATTCTCAATGTGAACGGTGAAATTTATATAATTTCAAAAAATAGTTTATCACACTTTCATCACATAGCACTTACGTATAAACTACTGTACTTTATATTAGTGTACCTGCCAGGACCTGCAAAGTTTATTCTTTCTGGCTGTTGTAATATATTATGCCAGTTACACTCTAAAATAGTGTTGATATATAATCATTAAAAAATTTCGATAATAATATGAAATAATATTAAATATTTATGATTGATGTTGCTTTGTGATGTGCTTTTAATGAATGAAATAAGCCATAGATTTTTTTATATAATCAAACAAAAACATATCGGTGTACATTAATAAAGATAAATTATAGATATCTTACAGAGGCGAAGCGTTTTATATGGAAAAGTATGTACGGCAGTCATTATTGGGCGTTTATAGATCTTACGACCTGTCGTAAGGTTGATTTAAGTGATCAATTTATCAATGTAACGTTCAACAATCCATTGTGTAGAATGAGTCATATTCTGCCTTAATTATTCTTAATTAATGATTATTCCTTTGTGGATAAAATTAAGTAATTGTGATCTTATAACATATTAAAAAAATATGTCGGAGTGCATTTACTGTAAAAAAAATACGAGCATGTGTAACACTCAAACTATTAGTATACTGGAGCTAAGTTGGATACTGAAAAAAACAGCATTTAATATTTCTGATATATAAAATAGTTATGCACCTTAAATGTAATTATTGTTACGAATGATGTCTCATCAGCCCTGATGATTGACCCTGCAATGGGATCCGAAACGTCGGCCAGAGAGGGCCTAAAAACATGGCATAATACCCCAAGAAACACAAACCAGCGGATTGTTTAAATTGTGTTGATTTATGGCGCAGGGCGCATTTATACCGTATTATGAATTACCAAGGTTGTCAAATTATCGGGTTTAACCGACCATATATTTAACATTTTGGATATGTGTATTTGAAAAAATTTGAACTTTGACGAATTTAGATTTAACGGGGGGCTCAATTGCGCTTACAAGTAATATATTTTTGAAAAAAAAAAAAAAAAATTTTGCAACCCCTTTAAATCATTAAATATGAAGGTACAGAAACAAACTTTGTGTTTACATTGTTACGGTAATTATTAAGTCAGTGTAATTCCACAGAGAGATTGCAGCAACAGACAACGCCACAGCTCCATCGGTGATTGGCTTCGAGCGAAGGAACTTATTCATACAATCGCGAGAATGCCACAGCCGTCAACCGAGGAAGACAGATATCCCGCAGCCCCCTGAGAGACAGTTCAGTAACGTTACGCAATCTGAAATGCATGCTCGGAGGTACTCCTTGTAATGAAATATGCAGCCGATGCACGCAAGCGCGACTTTCCAAAGCAATCCCGAGTTATATATCGCACGCGGACATGTTTACAGACGGATATCATGTTTCCTTTGTGACTTAACATGCTTCAACACGATAAATTTTCCCAATTGAAACAATGTTTTGCATCATGTCGTGATCAATCCTTTTCAAGGTTTTGTTTCATGCAACGCGAAATATTACAAATCGTGAATATAACGTTTTGACGGGGCACAGGTGAATATCAGAAAAATATTAAAATGAATGTTCAAATATTGGACCCTTTAGTTGGAAAGAACAATCAATCTATCGGAAAAATATACATTTACCACCAGATACGTTATTTTAAACACCGAAAATTTACTTTACCAGAGTTACTTTATACATCATTTATCACGATAAAATTTTCATATTGAAACAATCGTGTGGTGATCAATTATTTTCTTTCAGTTTTATTTCAGGTAACGCGAAAGTTTTGGTAGTGGCGAGGACCTCAATAACAGTATTGAAGATAGTCATCCGTATTATGAACTAAGTAATATTGCTATTTTGTATCTTGACATTTATTGTATAGCACTTTGACGTTTTATGTTTGACAGGTTTAAAATTGATGAATTCAATCAATTAGAAAGCTCATTATTTGTAATTGTGAATAACTTAACATTTGTTTACGTTTTAGAGCTTTCTGATTGATTGAATTCATTAATTTCAAACCTGTCAAACTTAAAACATCGAAATCGGCGGAAATACAATGTTATACATGCCTGTCAAGAATGGAATAAAGATCTGACATCCCAATATTGCTATTTTCAGAGCCGTTCTCTAATATTTGTGGCGTAAACAGTAAAATGTCTGGCAATGTAAAGTTGATATATTGCCGATATGATATGAATACGACTTGAGAACAATATATTTAAAGACAGATTTTTTCAATATTCTTTTTTAAGTGTTTCATTTGGTTACTTAAAATTATCTTCGAACAAGAACATAATTAAGATAAATTATAGAAATCTCACGGAGACGAATCTACGAATATGAGAAACGTGTGAGAAAGTCTTGTTATACGATGGCCCAGGGTAAGTATAACATAGTCGCAACTACACAGTAAAATGTCAACTTTTAAAAAAGAGGTGATGTAAAAATGTTGTCTTTTTTAAATTATGTATGATATGTCAAAGTTTTGTATTATGTACCCGATGATTTTTCTTTCTTGCACTGTATTAATTGATTATTATTTTTTCTTCTTCAAACACAGCAAAATTATTTTGTGGTGACATTATAATTATAATAAATAGAAATAAACTTTGTTTACACCCCTTTTTTGTTGAAATATGACGGTTTTTTTCAACAAAAAAGTGGTGTAAACAAAGTTTATTTCTATAAATTATGATTGTTATTTTATTTTTAACTTTTTTATTTTTTTAGCGCTAATTTCAGCAGGCCAAGAGGCCCAATAACTGTAGTCGTTACATCACAGAAACACCCAAACTTGAGAAAATCACACTGCTGTGCAGTTTGGCATATCTATAATGTAATAAATATCAAAAAATTAATAAATATATATAAAAAAAAAAATTAAAAAAACAGATTTGTTGTGACCTCACTGAGAATCGAACCTGAAGCCCTTGGTGTGGGAAATCAGTATCACGTCCACAAACATTCTTAAGTTTTTTTTTAACTAGAAATAGATTTGTTGTTACCTTTTTTTGTTAAGTTTTTTTTAACTAGAAATAGATTTGTTGTGACCTCACTGAGAATCGAACCTGAAACCCTCGGTGTGGGAAACCAGTATCACGTCCACAAACATTCTTAAGTTTTTTTTAACTAGAAATAGATTTGTTGTTACCTTTTTTTGTGAAGTTTTTTTTTAACTAGAAATAGATTTGTTGTGACCTCACTGAGAATCGAACCTGAAACCCTTGGTGTGGGAAACCAGTATCACGTCCACAAACATTCTTAAGTTTTTTTTAACTAGAAATGCAAACAATAAATTCGTGTCGCATCAATATTCTTACTATTTTCAAGATAATATGAACGCTTGTGCTATAATAATATGGCGTTTTTTTCTCTCTAACTATCCCTGCGGGAAAACAGCGTGATGGTTAGTTATTAAGTCATTTTCCTATGATATGAAAATAGGACTAACTTGCTGGTGTCCTGGAATAGGACTCGAACACGGATAGGCTAGCAATTACAATTTATATTATTGTTATACTTTTGTAAGCCCTAAGGGCGTATAAATAGAACAAAAAAATATTTTTGAATCATTATATTTTAAATTTATTTAAATAATTATAAACGTTGTTGAGGTGGGTGAAAAATTTCCACCGTTTTATTTTTTCCTGACCCATTTTCTCTGACGGCGCGCGAGAGTCCACTCGGCCCATCTAACGACCTTGTTGTCTTCCGCTGGCGAAGCGCCGCCATTAAAATCCGGGACTCGTCAAGTGACAGGAAGCCGACCAACAACTCGATAATCACACACAGTCACCGTTTCTAATGACACACACACACACACCGCGGGGGATATTTTACTCCGCTCCGAATAAATTAAACGCGATTATTTCACGAGGGATAAAGATGCAGTAGCGACGGATACTGTAAAAACCAACAAAGCATGTTTGGTCATTAAAAGATTCCTTGCGATAACAGCGTGATCGTTAAAATTGTATTATATTTATGTTGAAAAATGAAGGTACATATCGAAAATATATTGTGTAACAGAGCTAGTCCACAATACTTTACAGGTGGATTCTTGATTATGAAATTATAAAAAAATCATATCAATAGCTATGGCGATATGCAGTTATCAAAGTTTGTATAATTTTTCAATATTTCCGATTTATTTTTTCAAAACGTTAGACTATGATTACAGTAACTTACCTATATCGGCTATAAAAAATTCATTCGTTTCACTTCAGACCATTAATTTAGTCCTTTTTTCATAGAACAAGCGTTTAGCTTAGTTCGAAAACAGCAAGAATATTGATGTGACATGTATTCCGTGTTCACATCTCTATTAAAAAAAATAAGTGAAATAAAATAATTAAAGCCTGGCAGAAATTGAAAATAGATATTTCAAAGTTTTTATCATTCTATTTGACTTCTATTGAAATGAATGAATTTTTCAAAATCGATATAAGTTACTGTAATGATAATTCAACATTTTCAAAAATAAGTCAGAAATACTGAAAAAAATGTTGCATATCTCCACAACTATTGATATGGTCATGATTGTTTGAACATTTTCGGCTCAAAATACAGGCAGGAATCCACCAGTTAAGTATTGAGAACAAGGCACAGCCGATAGCTAATTACAGATCGGCGATAGCTGATTGCTTAACAGCTATTAAATGATCAATATTGAATAACTTGAAGCTGTGAAACCACAAAAAAAACATATCCACAAATTAATAACATCATGTTCCCTAAACAACAACTGAAAATGCCACTCTAATTGAATATTTCGACACAATACAGTATTTAGTATATCACCTGATGATGAACATTACACCTCTTGGAACTATAGTAGTGACCAAATTATAAATCCAACATGTGTGTGGTAAAAAGTTTAATTTATTGTAAAAATTAATAAACTCATGTAGCATCTCACAGTAACTGCCGTTTCTTATGCCGTGTGTGTGTGTAGCCATTACGTCGTTTCTTATGCCTTGGAACATCATTTTTGCTTCGGCTACATTCATACATTTTCTCATAAAAGTTCTACGGTTGTTGAGGTTTTTAACAGGGCCATCCTCAAATATCTGTAGTATCTGATGGTGCCAGGTCTTTCGCGGACGGCCTCTATTCCTGTTGCCTTCAACTCCTTTCCTGGCTCAAAAATAAAATATTTAAAAAAAAATTCTTTGATAGTGTGCTTACTTACATTATGGTAGAATTCTTTACGTCATATAGTAACATACGTGGTTAATTATTACTTACATAGTGACAAATACTACTATAAAAATATATTAATATTATCTACTCGGCAATTTTTATAATGATACAAAAGAAGTTTTAATATTAATGGCCCGCATATATAAATCATATTAATTAATTAAAAAACAGATATAATCACGGAATGTGTATCGCATCAATATTTTTAATATTTTCAAAATAAGCTAAACGCTTTTGCTATAAAAATGTGACTGCCTCGCTGGTGTCCTGGAATGGAGCTCGAACCAATGACCAATGGATCACTAGACGAGAGTAATTTCCAATGCACCAACAAACTACTCAACAGATTTAAGAGGTACGTTAAATGATTTGAATAATTACATATACTATTTGCTATCACGAGAGGAAACAGTTAATAGCGTCGCATACTGGGACAGATTTAGCTCAGAAATAACCGTAATAGTCACAGATTGCAGTGGCATACGCATGCATTAGCATACTTATAGAATGAAACGGGAACGCAAATGACAAAATACCGCGAGCGACTTGATCTCGCTGAATTTAGTTGATCTATCGTAACGGTCGGCACCGCCGCGCTCCCACCTGGGCGGCGCTGATTTACATTCGCCTCGGGCGGCGAGCCGGAGCCGGGCGCCACTCGGAGCGTCCTCCCGACCAGCGCTGCGGAGCGACTCCCGAATCCTTCGAGGAGTGATTTACGGATGGAATAAATCCTCGCCCTGGAGTTCAGCCATGAATCCCTGGAACGGAAGAAACTTCTCGGCAGTCACGTAAAAAATGCAAAACTGCAAGGCGAATGAATAATACAAGTTTGATTTATTGAGCGGAAATCATTTAAGCGATGTCAAATTTACTATTATTTTGTGTTAATCAATCCCAATTATAATAATTTTGTTGTCTGTCCATCCGACACGTAAAAGTACCGCCATTTTTGACGGGTTACGGCTAGTTCTTAATAATTTCAATAAATATATGCGGTAGATATTCACTAATGAATAATATCCGAAATGATATTTTATGCAAAAATTAATTCAGTTTCAGTGCCGGTATATCGGCGTTTGTTATACACATGATTATCACCTACATGCTTAAAATAAATATACATAACTAAATAAACACAAGCATAAGACAAATTACTAAAAAACCTCTCAGCCACTACCTACCTTGCTAGACATATATAAATACCTGTTATACACAATTCTACGCAATAAACACAATCAATAAAACTCATTAAAAGTCATAAAAAACTCTCGGATCCAATATAAGTTTTTTTATCTTGTGGGAAAAAGGTTAAACAAACACATAAAAACTTTAAAAAATCAATTTTCGTTATTTATAGACTTCAAATTTTTGTCAGTTGAAATACAATACCGTTAAAAATTGTAATTCTTAAAATCTACGCAGGTACTTGTTTTAAACGAAAATTAAGTCTTTAATTAGAACCAATTACGACAACATAAAAAAATATAGTTAATTTAAGCTTACTTTAGCTTAATCCAGTACTTACAAGTTGCTCTCTCTAATGAGTATCCGTTTAAATAAATGTGTTATATAAAAAAAATGCATCGTATATGTGCATGCGTGCATGAATGCTTGCAAAAAATTCAAAACCTTTATTGTGTAATTACTTTTTAGCTTACTTTCATTAAACATTAATAATCTACTGATTTTTTAAAATCAAAATACAGCTTTTCTGGTCGTAAAAGAGCGTAATATAATCCGAAATAAAACCACACCTTTTTTCGGTAGGTAGACTGAGGCGGTAGTGTAAAGTTCTTATTTCGGTGGCAACCCTGCTTTGGAACAGATTATTTATGCATAGATTATAATATATTAGTGGAGATGAAACAAGATAACCTGAAAAATCTTGAAGTAGGTACTTTAAATGGATGATGGTTATCTCGTGGAACACGGTAGGTAACCATTACAGTAAAAGAAGATAATCCAAGTATGAATAATTTAACTGTTAATTATACACCACGCTGTATTTTCGACGAGATAAGTGAGAAAGAATTAAATTTTTTTAAATAAAATTCTTACAAATTCAAACGGGAGCTATACTTATTTTCCGTTTTCGCTTTTACGCTGTTCAGAACTGAGAAGTTGTGCGACCACTGCACCGACAAAAATATAATTCTTTGATTTGAAAAAAGTATAAATTGATGATGTGTCTATTTATTCAAATTGAATAGAACCATTTTTTGGGCACAAGACAAACACATCAGTACTTTTCTGTTATTCATACGTAGGTACGTAATTAATTTGAGACCTTTTTGTATGAAAAATGGGATGTAACTAGCCGAACACCCGTAAAAATCACGGAACGTGGAATGGTTCGCGTCACTGCTAAGCCCTAGTATATATATATATATAGTATATTTTTTATTGTCCACAGGGAGGAGGTGGTAGCCAATGTCGCTAGGTTGCCGCGCTGCCATTTTCGTGTCCAATGTTCACGCCCTACTTACAGCCGTGTAATTTCTTTTTTTAGCCGTGAATCTGAATGAAATAACGCACGTTACAGGAAGTTACGGACAGACAAACAGACAACGAAATTATTATGTTTGATTGACAGTATGTATCGCTACATAGGTACCTACTATTATTAATTTTTTTTTAAATAAACATATACCTCTGATACTTGCTTAGTATACAGACGTGTGCCGGAATAGAATATTTTTTATATCTTTAATTTATTCGTAAAGAAATGAAAATACTTACAATTTGATTTTTTCGCTTAAACGAATGCATACCTGCATATAAATTAAAAATATATACAAACGCATTTAATTATTGCACAAAAACGCATTAATATCCTCGACAATTTAAAATCAGTGGGAGAAATGAAGACGGAAGAGCATGTGAACCATCTGATATCTATCCCGGTAGTATAGATAAAGTTGAACATAGAACAGAATGTTAAATTGACGGCATACCAAAATGTTGCGTAGTTTTCTAACGCACTATTTTTAACGCAGTGATAATGTTTACGTGAGGAATGGCTAAATAAATATACTCACTAATTCAAAAAATTATGTTTTTCACAGACCAACTAAATATAAAGACATGACCTAACGTAAATTTCTTGGTACACGATCCCGTTCCAATACGTTTAACTTGTTAAAAAAAAATCTATGTACTTGTAAATTTTGAAACAATTATGAAAAATTCAAGTACTCTTCGTAAATAAGCCTTGCTTTATTACAAAAATACATTTCTATTTGAAAAGACATGGGACAAAATTGTAAAAAATATGCTTAAAAATGCTTTAAAAAATTCCAATAAAAAATATAAATACCTCATTAATGACATCTGTTTTTGATTAAGGAAATAAAAAAACCTTGGACGCCGATGGCGCTAAATAATAGTTACAATACACATTTGAAACAGGTTGTAAAACTTAAATATATATACAACTTCCTAAAATTTTATAGATGTGATATTAAAGGGTGAAAATGGTGAACGTTACATTGTGTAAATGATCACTTAAGCCAGTTGTACGATAGGTTGTAAGCCCTATGAACGCCCAAAGAATTCCATATCTACTTTCCCATAAAGAAAAATAATATCGTCTCTATGAGACATCTATAATATAATATATATTGTAAAAAATAAGTTTTCTTTACATACTGTGGTATTTAATTATGCCAGAATAAATACTTTAACTACAGAATTAACGTGTTTTAAATAAATATGAGGGGGGACCTACATCCCCTCGCCCAAAGAAGGGGTTTATTTCATCTCTGTACAATTTTTTATTATATGTGTTTTACCATCACATTACATTTTTATTACTTTTTTGAGGTAATAAATCACTTGTAATTAACAGTAATTTTACGAGGAATACGAAATTATAGCGAAATAAACCGATGTATTTTGACCTGTGACCCAGTGCAGAGCGTGAGATTATTTTTTTTAATAATCGTATATTGCTAAGAAACGTTCGCGCTCATTTCTAGCGTTAAAATAGAAGACGCACGTGACGCGGTTACGCGACGCGACGCTTCAGGAACGCATCTAGATGCTGACCTATTAAAAGAAAAAGATTTACATTCTTTCGAAATTTCTTTAATTTTTTAATTTCTTGGAATCACCGAATTAAAACAGAACGTTTCTCGCTGTTCTCTCAATTTATATATTTGTTCATTTTTAAATTATGCACATTTATTATTTTAGAACTAATATCCACTAGGTACTTATTTTTCACATTATCTCTACAAAATACTGTAAGGCTTAGTTAATAGCGAAATGCTAAAATAACTAGCTGTAACCCGTCATAAATGACGGTACTTCTACATGCCGGTTCCTAAAGAATAAATATTTACTTATTTAAAGCCGACACCCATTAAATAGTAATAACGATTTTTATCAAAATATTTTAACTTTTTTTTTTATTTCCTTGTCGGTTCGATTGGGTGGAACATAAAATGGTTCACATCTTTGCTAAGCCTTATATGTACTATATTTTTGACGGGTAATTCAGGCTCAGCGATGGCAACGTTGCCGCCTTCGGGTTTGCTGGCCCGGGGTTCAAGTCACGTTTAATGGCCGGCCGTTTAATTTGTTTCTTTTTTAGCCGTGAATTCGAACAAATTTACGGACCTTACACAAAGTTACGGGACAGAAAGACAGACAGACAGACGGACGGAGAAACGGAGAGACAACGAAATCATTATGTTCGATGGTGATATATTTATTATACGAGACTGAAATGAAGAATTTTTACGACACGCTAACTCCTATAGTTTTGTTGTTCTTCGATATCAATAAACCTATTCAGAAAAATTGACTTGATAAATATCTCAGCTAAATTCATCAACCTAACCTAACCTAACCTAACCCAGTTTCAAAATGGCAGCTATTCAAAAAATCCAAAATTCATTGGATATAAAGAAAATCGTACAAATTCCCAGCTACTGTGGCCAATGGATTACTTAAAATATTTGGAGAATGTTATTTTGGAGTTATTCTCCTTCAGATCGATGTAACAAAACGCATTGCATTTGATACATTTTATAATCTGTTCATTGGGACACAAGATACAGCACTAGATGAAAACGACACAAGAATGGAAACAAATTCACAAGCGTTTTACACGTAGATGTTGGAAATATGAAAAAACACATGAGGTGAAGTATTTTGAAACAAATCGACAAAAATAAAGTATTAACTACCACCGGCATCTATTTAAGTAATTAATGTAATGAAATAATCTGTATCAAAAATAACTAAAAATTAGAGGAAAAAAAATATTAAGAATAAAATATATAAAATGAATTTCACCGTTATTCCATGGTATTATATTTATAACTAACTTAATATTACCATAACGATGCGGTGAAATCTATTGTGTATTATATTATACTAGCTATTACCCGTAAAAAATGACGGAACATTGGTTCGCATCTTTGCTAAGCCCTTGTATATATTTACAGTATCTTTTTGGAAGTCCGCGGAGAGGCGGCGGTAGCAACATCGTTATCGTTGCCGCCTCCGGGTTTGCTGGCCCAGGGCTCAAGCCCCATCTTCAGCCGTTTGATTTGTTCTTTTATTGCTTGCCCAACGTAAATTGGCGTGCGGCGACTTTGGAACTAAAACCCGCCCCGCCCGCACCCGGTGGTAACCCCTCGCCGTTCAGTTCAATTTCGTATCTGCTCGGGAGCTGTGACATCTTGATTACCAATATACACTAAATTATTATGTCTAAAACATCCAAAACAGTCCGGGACGGTGCAAGAACAATTGCCAATGAAGTATTTAAGTTTTGCGAAGCTGAAAAAGCAAATAATGGACCGATATTATCGTTTGACATATTGACAGATAGAGCGGCCGCCATTACTGTTTCGTTTCTTTAGTGTTGCCCGACCAAATTTCTATTAAAGGCTCTGACACCGGTCATCGGACATTCTGTACATTATGTATTGTGTAATAAATTTACACCCTGACAACTTCTGTTACGCGACAGGGACGCCCTCCCTTGCACGCCAATTTATAGTGGTACGTCTATAGCCGTGAATTCGATGTTACGATTGTACGATTCGGGGACAGACAGACGGACGAACGGACAGACGGACAAATTATTATATTTAGATAGCGTATTGAACATTGTGTAACTTACAGCACCACTCTACTAATTTATTGTTTCTCTCAATTTAATATTGACATGCATTCAATTTATTAGGTACCTAAAACGTAACGACTCGTTGGCTACCAAGTACAAAAATAAACATTGTGAAACACGTCACTACTGTGAACATTGCGTAGGAGCAGATAAATATTAGTTAAAGATTTCTACTTTTTCTTGCAAAGGCAGACACTCTTATTATATTATTGAAATGACGTTATCCATATAAAGACATTCTACCAATCATTTTCAAGTCAATGTAGAACCAGTTGTCAGAGAGTGGGCGCCATGTTGTTGAACTTACTGAAAGAAAATATTTATGCATCATCGGAGGATATGTTGATGTTCAGGTTCTAGAAGCTCCAATAAGTAAACTGTAAATTAATTCCACAGGTGTGTGGCTGAAGCGATAATCAATCAACGAGGTCCTTTTAAAATGCACGATACAGGTATAATAAATATGTTATCATTCTCGTATTTTATAAATTATTGGTCGATGTTCTTTAAGTTTTAAGCCATTTATATTGTCACGGATCGTGGGTACGAGAGACAAACGAAAACACTGTAAATTAACTAGCAATTTATTAATACGTGATTAGTTAATTTATTAAATTGACTAATTAAATAAATACACTATTTCGCAATTCATCACTTGACTATGAACTTTTTATTATCGCTGGGTTACACTATATTTATCATTTGCTAGAACATTCCACCCAATTCTCGCACGTATTTAAATGGCCAGTAAGGTAGGTACTCCGCCCAATTATTTCTCTGTCGCTGTCGGCCACCCCGCTAGACGTCGGCGTCGCCCGAATGTTATGGATAATACCATCTTATTGTGTTCATCTCGATCTTATTGTCTTCATCAATGTACTACGTAAGATTTTGTACGTAATCTCTTTTACCATTTCGATAAAATATCTTTGATTAAATTTAAAACAATATTGAAGACCGTCACAAATCACAAAAAAAATTAAATTTACAAAAAATAATTGGCACACACCAATAACTTCTGTTATCAAATTAACTTTAAAAGGTAGATAGATAGAAAGAAGCAAGTTTCTGCCTTGTTTGGACATGCAAAGCTCAGTTGAATCTAAAATAATTAGTTTTTGCAATACACACAATATGACTAATTTATTGCGACTATAGTTTCGAGAGAAGCGGTCCCTCTCATCATCAGGCAAGGTCAATAACTAACTTAGATACTTATTAACAATATTAACTACGTCTGATGATGAGAGCAACAGCTCCTGTCGAAGCTAAAGTAGTAATAAATATCTCATATTGTGTTTGTATTACAAAGTTAAACAATTTATTTTATTTTAAATTTAAAATATGCACCTCGAAATAATCATTCAATAATATACTTATCAGTTGAATCATTTGACATGATGGAATGTCTAAAGCAGTGGTTTCTAACCTTTATGCTACTACGCCTCCCCGATTTTTTTTCCGCGTCTTCCTTACCTTTTATTGTTTTAATAGAGTAAATAATATAGACACGTTTTAAATAATAAAAAGATAATGAATTGATATTAAAATAAACATTCATGCACTGAATTTTCACTGTTACGTTAAGATATGAAATTTTATTTATTTGTAGATATTCTGGTATAAAAATTAATTTATTAAAAAAAATTAGCGTCTCCCCTGGCAATAGCCCGCGCCTCCCAGGTTGGAAACCGCTGGTCTAAACGTATATTTATCATATCGAGTTAACGTATATTTATCATATCGATTTTATATTATCAAACATTATAATTTCGTTGCCTGTCTATCCGTAACATCCTGTAACGTCCGTAATTTCGTTAAAATTCACGGCTAAAAAAACGAAATTACATGCCTGGAAGAAGGATGCACGAATGTCAGCGCGGCATCCTAGCGACATTGCTATTACCGCCTACCCCTTGACCGTTAAAAATATAGTATATATACTAGGGCTTAGCAAAGTTGCGAAGCATTTCATGTTCCGTGATTTTTCACAGGTGTACGGCTAGTTATATAAATATTTCATGCAAGATTTACACTCATACTATAACGTGCTTTATAGTATGAATATACGACCAACATAATATAAATGGTAAGAATTATTTAAATGTTGACAATTACTTATATAAATGTGTAGCTCTCCAAACAGTTAAAAAGCCTAGGAAAACCCATAGTTATTCCAAAAATAAAACATTTATTTGTAAGTATGGTTGAATGTAACATAGTTCAAAATCGCCCCTACAATTAAAATAATGGATTGTTAATATAGTACGAAACTGGGGAAGAGATTATTCGTTTAATTCAATGTTTTACAACAATGGAGAAACTTCGAGCTAGTTACGGTAATAATAAGTAATAAATTATCCCTTGGTTTCTTCACTGTTTTTCTGAATGTATAAAAATTATTTTTCTGAATCACTACTTTAAACTTTTTACAAACAACGTATGATTTCAGTCTTAAAACTGATGTTAATGATGCAATTTTCCAAAAGAAGTACAACAATGAAGTGAGGAGTCAAGCCGATAATTGTGGTCTAATTGTGACAGGATCATCGCTATCCCAAGTGTGGTACATCCTTTTACAAAAGATGCCAAGAATGCTAAATCGGTCAGCCCATAAACGGATTAAGGTTGTAGTGCATCATTCAACAGGATGTCGGATTACGTCACATTATCAAAGGACCCATATTTAATTGAACATGCATATATATGTACGCGGATGTCCTGTAAAACACTAAAGCTAAGTAGCCATACAGTAACGGTCTTCAGTATTTACTACTTCCTCCTCTCACGCCTTATTCGTTCAATGAACGTTGGACATCAAGTTGGCCAACATCGCTTTGTTCTCTGCAGAGTGTTAAAGCTGTACACCAGATTGGTCAAACCATTTCATCAGGTCCTGCAGCCAAGATCAATCTGCAAGCATAAAGTTACCTATCTTTCACATTACGAGAAACAAGATCTAATACTATAACCTCGTATAATATATGATATATTTTTTATTACGTTACTTTAATATACGAATACCTACCTCATCAAATACAAATAATTATTTTACTATATATGTATATCTACATATCATTGCAAACTATACCTGTCTCAACACAAATATTTCTAGTGAGACAGGCACAGTCCAACCAATTTTTTTATGTTCAACTTAAATATAAATAAACAAAAAAATAAATGAAAATAGAAATACTTCTTAGGAAGTAAGACGTGTCCGAGTTATTGAAGTTTTCGCATTTTTATTGCTTTAAATTATTTTTCTTTATATTTTTATTTGTATATTCTAAGAACACAATTACTGATTTTTGTACACGGAGGAATAAATTAATTAAGATAAATTATAGATGTCCCACGGAATTTTGAAAATAAATGAATTAATATGTCAAAAATAAAAAATATATCATATAAAGATTGATTGGAAAACATTAATAACCTCGTAGGACTATATTTCTGCCTTGATTGTGAGTAGAAAGTGTTCAAGCAGCCATGATATCATATCAATAGTTATGAAGATATGTGACATCAAACCATTTTTTTTCAATATTTCTGACTTATTTCTGACTATCATTACGGTAACTTAAATAGAATATGAAAAATCCATTCCCTTTAAAAAATAATAAAAAACCAATTGGAAAATATTCCAATTGGAATTTATGCAGGGTTTTTATCATTTTATTTAACTTGAATAAACGAATGGATTTTTCACAATCGATGTAAGTTACTGTAATGATAGTTTTGTAAATAATAAATCATAAATCATAAAATAGTTCGTGGACGCCCAATAAAAACATTCATAGATAATTTTCCATAAATACATAGCTTCGTCTCTGTGAGACATTAATCTTAATTTCTCATTTGTAGTTCTATCCATCCAGCTTATTTTGAGTATTATTCTGTGGATGCCTCTTTAAATGATAGATATATAATTTATCTTAATTATTATATATCTAATTATCCACAACGGACAAAATCTAGTAAACGTGTTCTTAGAACAAAGTAAATAATATAAAATAATTAAAATATTGCGAATAAATCTGTTGAAAATTTTCAAAGAAAAATATTATATTACGCAGGCGTTGGATAAAACCGCGAAACGTCGTAAAATAATTAATGGCTTGGCCACGCTCACGCCGCTGAAAAAGTTTAACCGCTGAATTATGCACAGCGTCCGAGGACAGGACGCATCGCGGCTAAATTATAAACTAAGGCTTATTAAATAAACCACGCGCGATGCACCTGCGAATATAAACGCTGCCTCTGCGCTCTTGAAATAATAATAATCGTGGTGCAAACCGGTAGCCCGGGCTGTCCGCATAATTATTTCAAGTTTAAACGAGTGCAAGTGACAGGGGAAGCGAGGGAGACAGGAACTAGGCAATCAGGATCGCGGGACTTCCCCCGGCGGCACAGGAAACAAGATTGTCGATGTTAATAACGGTCGACCACGAATTTGACAGTTGATACCCATCACAAGTGTTGCCAGTCAGGTTTGTAACGACTGCCTAGTGACAATTTGGTGCAACTAAAAAAAATAAAAATCGATTATTATATCAATTTTTTTTGTTCCACTTCGTTCAAATAATTTATGCTAAGTGTAGGAATTTATGTATTTACTACATTTCTTTTAACTCGTAGCGTCTGCTTGTCGGCTTGTCTGCTTGTCACTTGTCTGCCGAAAAAACTTTGGATCGAATTTTAACCCTTTTCCCGTGATCCAATCGAGCTGAAACTTTGCAGGCAGACTCGTGGCGACGATAAAAATGATTTAAACATTTTCGTATTTCAATTTTTTTTTAATTATTATAGTATAATTTTGGATTTTTAGAAATTTTATCGGTTTTTATTACTCCCTTTCGTATCGTCGCCCGACTCGATCCCGACGCGTGGAGTAAGCGCGAAACCTGTTTCAACTAGTAAATGAGAAAGGGAGTATAATAAAAACTTGTTTTTATGGGTAAGTTTTTTTCTTTCTTTATTTAATTCTTTAAATAAAAATATGTCTCAAATTCCCAAATAATAGTTAAAAAAATTTTAGAATAGCACCGAATTGACCCAGTTAGTACCAGTCGGTAAAACGGGTAGCAACGTAATAATGTCATGTCCTCATCTTGTCTTCGTCTTATTCAGCCTTCATCTCTCCACTGCTGGATACAGGCCTCTTCCATGCCCTTTCATCCTTCCCTGCTGCTTGCTTCTTTTAACCATTCCTTTCTTCTCTTTCCCCCCACAGCAGATATATCGTACCCTTCAGAACTCTGGGATTCCATTTTGTGGCATCCTTGTAAGGTTCATCAGCTCCACTCCGTACGTCATCACTGGCAGTATGCACGAGTCGAAGGCTTTTATTTGTAAGCTGGTTGGGATCTCTTGGTTTTCGTAAATTTGTTTAAGATTGCCAAAAGAACCCGTGTCCTCATGTAATTTATTACATTATTATTTTATGTAGTTGTGATTGTCACATACAAATACGAATATTTAAAAGTTATACAAAATTCTATAAAAATTCCCTGAAATCATAGGAAGGGTCCTGGTAAAGAAGGAGCTAAGCATATTTGGCATCTTTGTCTAATCTAATCTGGCTAGTTACGGTTAATTTACCTTTGTATTGGACTCAAAACATAGGATTTCTGATATAATATTGAGATATTCTGTTTTAAATTCTATTAAAGAGAATCTAAATCATTTTTGATGTTGACCGGTTTCTATCTACTATCTACTATCATCGTCAAGTACAACAACAACACACAGTTATTTTTATGACTTCTTATCCGAAAAGATTAAATATGTAATTGAAAAAAATTAGGTATCCATATAAACGACTACCTACTTAAAAATATTATATTTGACTTTACATAACCTTTTATTTACTATTATTGAATCTAACACTTAAAATTTAATTTTTGAATGCCTACAAAAACATCTAAATTACTCTATTGTGACACATGTATCATTACTTTATAAACTCCTACAGATTACATATGTATGTATGTGATAACTTTAGCATATCCCACTACTATTCAATTGGTTGATAAATTTCTCACGTAGTATGGGGTGCTTTTACTTCCGCCGGATATTGCAGCCACTCTAGTTTAAATAATAATAAATCGGCCCAAGGAGCACGCCAGCAGCGCAGCGAGCGGAACGCAGGTCGCCGGAGCGCGAAGTGCGAATTAGGGAGGAAGCTCCTACTTCCGACTTCAAATCACAGAGTTCCTTTAGTAAGGGAAGATAAACTTGCAACATCAAAATGATAGAAAAGAGAAACTGGCCACATTACAAGCCTAATGAAAGGTATATTCTCACTACGATGAAAACAACATAATAAAATAAGATAAATTATAGAAGTCTCGCAGAGACGAAGCTGTTTATATGGGAAACATATATGGAAGTTTTTGGAGTGGTCACAGAGTTTATGACCTATATTAAATAGCTGGTTTAGGTGATCACATAAAAAGCAACGTTCGCCAATTCCACCGTAAGAACATCCACACACACGGTATATTATGTTATTATTAAGAACTCTAGGACCATCTATTCTGTTGACGGTCTGTTAAAAAAAAAGATGTGTGCAAAATTTGAACAAAATCAGCCTAATAGTTTTTCTGATATGAAAACGAAAAGAAAAATGAAATTTCAAAATCTATTTTTTAAAGTAAAAAATAGATTTTGAAAATGTCAAACTGGTTTAATCCCTTAAATGAATCAATTAGAAACATATACAGGAAATTCTACCCATAGAAAAAATTTTTGGTTACCACCGGGATATGAACCCGGAACATTTACTACCTGGGGAACATCGATAACAATTTCAAGTATTGAAGATATGATTCTCCCGATTACATAACTATCTTGCGTCGCGCTGTACGATGATATGAATTAAAATTTCTAATAGGTGTCGAATGTTTTAATGTCCCGATCATGCATCAATCTAACTGCAGGTAAGGGTGACATCAATTTTTAAAATGTTCAATTAAATGATCATATTATGTATAAGAAACAGAATGTAATTTTACACATTTGTGAAAAAATTTGTCATTTCTTATATTCTTATTTTTAACATTTCTTGAACTTCTGTAATATCTTAGAACCGTTCAAAGCATTTAAAAAAAATACAATTTTACACAATATGGTCTGTTGTCTTAATAATAAATAAAATTAATACCGTTAAATCTCCCCAACAAATAAATACAATTTAGAAAAAACATTAAACTTATTAACAACTTATTGATGGTACAAAAGTTTATAACATTTTAATAATTAAAAAATAATATGTTTTTATCATTCAGATAAAAAAAAATTACTTACGAATAATGATGGTAAAAAAATTGAAAACACGAATGTTATCACTATTTTTAATTTCATGGTTTATTTAAAAACTAAAGAACAGCGATGTAATTTAAAGCAATTTAGTCAGAAAATAAACAAGGGAATTTTGTACGTGCTTACATGTTAAACAACAATGTCATTACTAACAGAGATACCATTAAGTCATTATTAAAAGAAACTAGGTTTTTTAGACAAGTTAACTCATGTAACCACTTTTTACTGTAACAAACGAGTTTAATTGAGTTCAGTGAATATACTGTCGATTCGTATCATATGGGCAAACTCTTCGTATCAAAGTTTAATTGAGAATTACTCTGAAAGTGAGAACTTTTAATCCGCCGACTTTGGGATTTCAATAACATACAGGTGCTGTTCGAATACTGGCGACTATTATCATTAAATAGTGGAAACATAATGTTTCAACGTTTAACGAATTGTTTAAATTGCTAAGTAATTATTTAATCTGATGAGTATCACTTGAATATATTTAGCACGCGATCAAGCACTTGAGGTACTGGTAAAATAACAGCGCAATTGTTCCTATGTACTTTCTATTATTTTGCGTACAAATTTGTTAAGAAATTTTAAGAATTTTCATTAATTAAAAGCCCAATAAAAAAGTTTTTAAACATTTTGTAGTAGGCTGAGGTGTATTTTTATTTTTTTCTCTTTTTCTTCTCCTTCGTCAGCCTTCATCTCTTCACTGCTAAATATAGGCCTCTTCCATACCCTTCTATTCTTTCTTGTTAGTTGCTTGTTGTAGCCTATATCATCGGCCCATCTCTTTTGAGCCTTTTTATTCTCCCAAGTTCTCCACTGCAGAACTTTGGGAGTCTATCTTGTGGCATCCTGCCTTGCAACACGAAATGCCATTGTCATTTTATTTTCATTACATGGTCCATGATATCTCCTACTCATACCAAGCATGGATCTTCGCGTAGATCGTTACGTGCTTGATCTTTTCTACACTTTTCTTTGTAAGGGTCATCATCTCCACTCCATACGTCATCACTGGTGGTATGTACGATTCGAAGGCTTTTATTTTTAAGCTAATTGGAATCTGTTTTGGAATTGGAAGTCTGATTCGAAAGAAAAATGAACTTTTAACATACGATTTGATTAATTGGAATTCTTGAGTATGAGGTAAATTTTTTAAATATTTTTATATTAATGACCTAAAATTAGCCCCGAAAATACCATTAGCCCCGAAAAATGTTGATATTTCAACAAATTAGTGGTTAAAATGTGTGTTTTTATTCTTGTTAAATATATTGATTTTTGAGACATTTTTGTTGTGCTTTTTATATATTTTCGTTCGTTTATCTTAATACACCTAATCCCTTTTTTCAAACTTGATGGATTGCAAAGTATCAATAAACTACAACAAGAAATTTCAATATTAAAGTATTCAAACAAGACATTTTAAATAAAAATAATGAATATTTCGCATAATTATGAAATTTTAATACAACAAACTATAAATAAAGTTAGTTAAGTAGAGAAAAGGAAAGTTCTTTGGACTCAGTTTTCACAAGTTAATATCGGTCTATCGCAGGTTGCGAAATGTTTGAAAAGTCAATAAAGCCTTTGGTTGGAGCATAAGTTTACTTTAACTGCAAGTTCCACGTTTCCCTCCGCCTCACTCGAAGGAACATTTGAGTTTTAATCGTTTTACTTCCAACATTACTCCGGTATTTAAGGAAGTCGGTCCTTTGAATAGAATCGAACTCAGGTAGGTATTCATAACTTTCCCTCACTATCAACTGAAAGTCGTATTTTTATTGAAAATAAAAGGTCTAATACGCTGCTTACTATATCAGAAAAATTAGTGATATTTTATGATCAAATTGCGCACTACGTTCGAGGGCATGGCAGTGGACTTAACGTAAATATATGCATGGCGTATATGCGGCGACACTAGGCGCTGTAGTAGTAGCGGAGCGTTTTTCTATGTGCTCTTTAATCCGTTGAGTATATTTCTAGGCCCTTTCTGCCACGGGGTGTCGCATTGTTCTTGATTTATTCTTCTACTCACTGAATATTTTTATATATAGTTTTTATTAAGAAGCCAAATTTACAATTTCAACTTGAATACCATTTTTAACATTTTTTGAAATTCCCACTCAACTAGCCTAGGGCAGGTTCCTGAGTGTCGGTGTTGTTTTGTAACCGTTATTTGTGTGTAACAGTTATTTAAAATTATATGTCAAACATAAAAAGAAACATAATAAAGAAACAATAAAACAGAAGAGAAAAAAGAAAAATAAATATGAAAACACAATAATTATAATCTAAGTAGTTTTAGCTAAGTAGTTTGAAAAGAGTAAGAATATTGATGTGACACGTATTCCGAGTTTGCATCTCTATTTGTTTTAAAATTAAAATAAAATCCACATATTATTAATATATATGTTTAAGCAGAGAATTTGAAATAATATAGTACATAAAGGTATAAGACCAATTTTGTAAATGTAGAGAAAATGTTTCTCTACACATATATGTTTAGCGGGTAAGTGAAATAATACACAATCGTATAAAATTGGTTTTCGCAGATATAGAGCGGTTGTATTGTAATATACATAAGAATAAATAAAATGTAAAAGAAAGAGAAATATAGTATAGTAAAAAGCAATACTATACATCGTATAGATATAGTATAAAGCAATCTTCAATTACAGTCTGTGATAGAATTTTTCTTCCAGCTCCAGTCTGACACTATTCAGAATGTTACAATTTATTTAAATTTTACTTTTGTAAAGGTTACATTGACATTTTTGTTATTTACTTAACGTATTATATTAAGCGCAAAATTGGGATTTTGAGCTATCGTTTGTACTTGATTCGTCCTAATGAGACTTTCGATTTACAAGCCGTGGCTTCCAAATTTGACTGAGCACGCTAATTTCTGCCAACGCGGGACGTGTTTGCGTGTTGGAAGGAGTAGGGACATAGCTGACAAAAAAAATACCAATATAATCAATCAAAGATGATACAAATATCTAACAGCTGGCATCAATGCATTGACATCATTAACTTCCACGTGTCATATAGTTTCTGAGATATATGTAATCTTTTAAAATGCAGACTATTTTTGTAACTGTCAGATGTTCGACCATGTACCCTAAGTCGAACCGATTTTAAAGAAGGATTCACGTCCAAAAAAATGAACGGCCTATTGCTACCTGCACCCAAATAAGAATTCATTGCCTAATTAAAAGTAATACAAAAAAAATCTTACCATCCTACAATATTCTTACGCCAGGCATAAAAACCTTTCAAATTTAATTAAAAATTCCATGAAAAAATTTATGATCCAGACATTTATTAAGCTAAATTATTATGGTTTAGGCAGAACGCACCTAGGAGAAATTTACGGTAAAAAATGTAATCCTGAATAAAATTATCAAAATTAAATCAATCAACTTTTATATCTTTTCAGCCCCGAGGTGTGTTCCCGATACAAGTATTTTTCAATGCATTCATTTCGGCACAAAAACTGAACACTATTACTGCGTCATTTTGTCCCGGACTTTTTATTTTTTATGACTGCGCATCCCCCTTCACGCAGGCACTGAAGCAGCGGGCGTCTCTACCCTTTTTTTACCACTTGGTTTGTAATATTACATTTTTTAACCCCCACTATTTCGCATGCCGAGCTTTATTCTGAATGTGTCCAACTCTAAGAAATATATAAATCAAAATAATTTGGGGATGCACAAAATAATATGATTTTACATGACAGATGACTTACATTTTAAAATTAATTCGTTTTAATAGTTATTGTCTTCGAGCTCTTATCTAAGTGGTTCCGGGGCCCCACGCCTCGACTAAGCGCTTCCATCTTCCCCTGTCTTGCGCAGCTCCAATACTAGTGACCAATCAAGGTCCAATATGTACTCGCAGAACATTTTTTGTTGTTCATTTTAGCTTTATCTGAGGCAACTTACCGATTAAATCTCTAGATTTTGTAATGAATTGTGTTCGTTTTATATATTATATATAAATACACTAATTTATTATTGAATAGATACCGAAATAACTCATTTTTTAATATTTTGTATTAATATGTATGTAGGTGCGTTTGTAGCTACGTACAAAGAACAGCAATTTTACTGAATATTTTTTCGAAACTGGTGTTTTTAATAGAACTTGGTCCCAATTAAACAAAAATTGTATGGATTTTTTTTATCTTTATAAATACCTACAGTTGTTCTAAACGAGACTTGGATCATTTAAAAAAGAAAGATATTACATAATATTCTAAACAAAAAATATTCAATAATAAATGAATACACTAATTTATTATTGTTTTTATTTTATTTTGTATTTATATGTAGGTATGTATGTT
The DNA here is from genome assembly GCA_016648135.1 of Agrypnia vestita. Classification (NCBI taxonomy): domain Eukaryota; kingdom Metazoa; phylum Arthropoda; class Insecta; order Trichoptera; family Phryganeidae; genus Agrypnia; species Agrypnia vestita. The sequence goes on along the minus strand of JADDOH010001744.1, from coordinate 96,049 downwards.
TGTTGCTACGCACAAAAAACAGTAATTATATTGAATATATATTTTTAAAACTAGTGTTTTTGTTACACGTTAGTCCCAATTAAACAAATTTTATATGTATTTATATGAAATGATGTTCCCCAATTTACGCGAATTCGACTTAAGCAATTTTCATCGGTCCCACCTACCGCGTAACTTCGGGGGATTACTGCGCTTGTTTCCAGCTCCCACTCTCTTCTATTCTATTTAGGCTTCCTGGCTACACTAATTCAATCTCCTCTCCAATAATTAAATATGAATGAATAATTGATTTATATGATTTAAATTCCGATCGATAAGAGCGTTGAAATATTAGCACGGGACGGGATTCCGTGACGGGCGTTAATAAAATCCCGCCGCCCACGGCAAGGCGGACGGCCGCAGGATTGACGCATACACTACATCAAACCGTGGAAGAATGCCCGTAAATTCGGCGTCACGAAGTAGCGAAACATGATACCGGAGCTCGGAAGTCGGGTGAAGAGAAACACAGCACCACACGAGAAAGAAACAAAACATAACAATACCACACAAGCAAAAGAATGGGAAAAAGAAATACAAAATTTACTTCACTTTTCGAGAATTTATGGAAACGATATTTTTTCGAAAAGGATTTGTTCCCCCATTTTTACAATTCATTTTAACGATCAATAAATCTGTTCTTCCCTAGGCATGGCACGGATATCGATTACTATTTATTTTTATTAGAACTTTGAAACCGTTGAGGTAGGACTAGTTTGATAGCAGGGGCGTGCATAATTTCTGCGAAATAAATATAAATAACGTATTTATTTCCTAAAAATAATATGTTCAATAATTATTCAAGTTTCCATGTTAATGTGTTAAACAGCTTCATCTAGCGGAATGATTTATAAATGAAAAATAAAGCTGCACATGTGTTTTGCGTAACGTTTCGCAAGATCTGCACTAAAAGTATAGCAACTAAACGAATAACGTGTGTCTCTCCTACCGCACGGAGTTCTGAATACACGTCTTCACTTTAACAGACATGTTTTAAAATAGAGCACGTGCGTTGTATATTCGAAACATGTTTGAAAAACAAGTAAATCTATGCGCTCCAATACACTTTTAACGTAACATTATTTTAAATCCCTCCTTTGTCTCAATTTAGTAATAAATTGTAACAATCATGTATTAACCACTATTATATTTATTACATTATATGCTTCGTCAATTTTGACATTTGATAGAAAGTTTAGGCATACATCTCATTTATTTTATGTCTTACTTATAGAATGCCCCTATTTTACTAGAATATGGAGGAATAACTGTTTAGTTTTAATATTTTTCAAAGACGAAAATTCATTTACACAGGCATATTTTTTACAAAAATGTGTTTCGGAAAGAGTGTATTTCTTTCACGCGTACAACATATTTAATGACAATATGGCCCACGGTAGTTTAAACGTATTGATATTAGCAGCATAACCTAAATCCAGATCTAGTGCACGCCACTGCTCGATAGCCGTCACCGGTGGAAAGACAAAAGTAGTGACAGCAGAGCACTGATGTTTTTAAAATAAATAAATATTTTTTTAAATATAAAAGAAGTCAAAAATTAGATATAATAATTTTTAGGTGTGGTAAATTTTAGTGTAGGTACAATTTGTTAAATAATTCGGAAGAATATCATGTAAGTATATAACTACCTATATTAAAAAGAATATTTTTAAATACCTACGCCACTTTCAAAATGTAGAGCCATTATTAGAAGCGACTACAGATATGCATATTTTTTTATAGAAATTACTAATTTTCCACTATAGATTTAGACATATAGACTACTATAATCATGGTCCCTTCAAATATTTGAAAGAAGACAGATAAATAACATTTACTTACAACAAATGTAGCCATGGCGATCTGTATACCGAGAGCAAGTTAATAAAACATCCACCGTATCAGAGTGTCTCAAGAATTTGGTCTGGAAGAACAAAAATATGCATATTGAAAGTAAGGTTACGATATACAAGACATGTGTGCGACTTATCATGATTTATGCTGCAGAGACGCGGGCTGACACTGTCCGCACCAAAGGACTACTCAAAACAATTGAAATGAAGGTGCTGAGATCCATTACGGGAAAAACTCTACGTGCTCGCGCCCGAAATGCAGACATGGAAAACCTGCAAAATAGAAGACAGGGCACGGCGGAGTAGATCCAGAAAGAGATTTTGGAGAGATCACGTAGCCAAAATGGACAGCGATAGATTCGTGCATACATCAGCGGATGAAATCCCCTCTGGACGACGCCCACCGGGAAGTCTACCGAAAAGGTGAAAGGATAGCTGGACGACATTTTCCACCAGGAGGCGTAGTTTTCTATATCACAGATCTACTAAAAGAAGATGAAGAAGACAAAATAACCGAAGATCGTACAAACATAGGTATCATTGCGTGTATTTAAATCATACAAAAGCTCTCTAACTTACCGGTTCACTTACCAGGAACGGCCACGTAATGGATGCCGCCTCGTTCCGCTGTCAAATAAAGCATCTATTCTAAACGTCATAAATCATGTTCTTGGATCATAATTCAAATAAGATGTCATATTTTAGTGTCGGCGCCGGCGTACTTAAATGCGTTTGTCTTTCTTGCTCTTATTTGGCGGCTGTGTGGCGTTTCATCCTTTTGAATGAACTAAATACTTAAATTATGATGGTTATTTAAATTTTCATCTAAATGTTTATTTTTTTATTTATGTTTGAATAATTGTGGGATATAAAAGCAAAGGCAGCAATATCTAAAAAAAAATCAAAAATCATCGAGGATTAGGTACTAATTTATAATGTACAGATTAATAATTCAAGATTTTATAAGAAATATTTATATGTCTATAAATTTATAGGTAGCATGAATCTTGAGGGTATAGATAAATAAAATCTCGAATTCAGTACATTTTAAATAAGTATTCTTTGGTGACTGCGTTAAAAATATTTTTTTACTTGTAGGATATTACTGCCTTTGCTCTTATACCACAAAATTTATATAGCACCGTTTTATAGCTTTTTGCTGTTAAATTAGTCTCCAGTATCTATATGTACTGACACGTAGTGTATTATTATAAGGTGGCATTACGAAAAACTCAAGAAATGCGAAAATTGTACATTATAAAATGTATATTTGTAAATTAATATATGTTGTACCTCGTATGTTGTGTTAATTGAGATGAAAATTTCATTCACATTAGCAAGACAGCATCTCTCTAGGTTTTGAACTAATTGTTACAGGAGAACGCCCAGTCTCATACCTGTCCATCATGATTTTTTTAATTAAATTTTTAAAATTTTTTTAAAAAAAAAAAATAGAGATGTGAACACGGAATACGTGTCACATCAATATTCTTACTATTTTCAAACTAAGCTAAACGCTTGTGCTATGAAAATAGGACTAACTTGCTAGTCTGGAGTGAGGTTCGAACCCGCAACCTTTGGATCACGAGGCCAGTGTCCTAACCACAAGACCAACAAGCTACTCTGTATTTTCCATTACATATCCAAGTTATTCTTACCTACCTTTTAAAAGGAGCGACTAGGTAAGTCAAAGTATCAGAAAAATTTACCCGCAGGGTCAATAGATAGAACCAACGACTACCAGTTGTTTCTGTTAGTTAGTTTTTATTTGTTTTATAAAAGACATGTACGAAATTGGATTCATGTAAATTTTTCAATTTCATATAAATTCCAATGGGATCGCTTAGGCAAAACTTTAAAAGCTTTCTACGGCCTACGCTGTAAAAATATCTGCTTTGTGTCCACCCAATTCTATGAAAAATAATCATACTTGAACCCAAGTAGTAAGAGAGGTGTAAACTTGCTTGTAAAATGTGGAGCTGGGCACGAGAGCTTTTAAATCCGTCGGATTGTAATACGCACTAATGTCTCAATTCTGATGTCAAATGTCAAAATATAAATACGAGGACGCTGGGGGAAAAGAAATTAATAAATGCATGTGAAATAATCTTTTTTCTATAAACTTTAAATACAGCATTCGTATTTATTTTATGTAATTTTAGTCGAAACATGCGAGACTTTCGATGTTAGGTTAGCGATACGTACTTCTGCAATCCGTTTGAAACTCTCGTCAGGCCAGACCGCCTGCGTAAGAAGAAAGCACCGGAGAAATCTCAAACTTAAAATCACAATATTGCTATTTTCGTATTACGGCCGATTGCCTATAGAAAAGATGATAACCTGGTAGTGACCGGAATGCTAGGACAGACAAGAACAAGACAGGCCCATCTCCAACACGGTTGGACAACGTCCTTTGCTCTGACTGACATGATCAACAACACTACTGATCTCCATTTCAAACTGCTATCCAAACTAAGGGCTGCAGAGAAAGTTAATGCAAAAATTGTTAACGATACCAGCAGACTACGATAATAAACAAACCTCAAAAATAAAAAAATGTTATATTAGCCTATATTTAAAAGATCCAATTAAAAAAGCGTTTTCTTAACAAAACTGTCCATTATACAGGGTTATTTGGAAAATAATAATAATCTCGCAGGACTATATTCCTGTCTTGATTATAAGTCGAAAATGTTCAAGCAACCATGACCTTATATCATTGTTATGAATATATGCGACATCAAAGTGTGCTTTTGTAAAACGTTGAACTATCATTACAATAATTTATATTGGACATGAAAAATTCATTCCCTTTAATACAAGTCAAATAAAATAATAAAAACCTTTGAATTCCAATTGGAATTTCTGCAGAGTTTTTATCATTTTATTTAACTTTATTGAAACAAATGAATTTTTCGTAATCGCTATAAGTTACTGTAATGAAAGTTCGTATTTTGTAAAAAATAAGTCAAAAATATTGAAAAAAAATGCAAATTTTGATAATGCATATCTCCATAACTATTGATATTAGGTCATTGTTGCTTGAAGATTTTCGACTCATAACCAAGGCAGAAATGAAGGTCGCTCGCAAAAGTAATTAAATAAATAATTTTGAATGTTCAGAAATTACTAATTTGATTAACAATATTACATTCATCAGTACGTCTCCTCACCTCTCAATGTTTCTATTACAATCACCTTTACACCGGTAACTCCGGCTCCTTTTGTCCTATTTAATTAAGTATTTTTATTTCCGCCTAATCCACGTAAAATAATATTTGTATATTTTAATATAAACAGTTTAATAATTCACCAGTCGATAAGAGACTTTTGATTCTCTCAAAACGATTTGTAAAATATAAAATATAATTAAACTTAAGTAGAGATAATATTATAAAAAAGTTTATATTTTCCATCCATTTTAACGATTATCATGAATAATTTCTAAAATTTTACTTTTCCATATCAATCAAAAATACCTGTTAATAAAGTAAGAAGGCAAACATATTTATACAGTATCATGATTCATGTAATTAATTATCCACGTGCGTCACATAAATCAAACATTCAGCTTTACCTACACATAAAATTTCGACTGCATAAAATGGTGACATCGATTGAATATGATACCAAAAAAAGTCTCCAATTCCATTCTGAACGTCGTTATAAAATCACACTTGTGTGAGTTATCACAGTGTGAGTGAGGGCTTGTTCAATACCGTCCTGTGCGTACCTCAACCCTTTGCGGGTGTGGGGTCCTTGTAATTTGACCGCATTATGAATCGCTGACCTCCTCGTCTCTTCCGTCTGCCTTCTGTCCCTCTCCGACAGTGTTCCATCAACCCACTTAAAGTACCTGCGGGGTGGAATGGGTCTCTCATTTTTTTTGTTTCTTTTGCCTCTCTTTCATGCCAGATGCTACTTGTGAAAATGATCAATTTAATTCAACAATTTTTGTTATTGGGTCCATGGTCCATTGGCAAACATCCCGTATCATTTATTAAATACATGATTCTCGTAATATTAATATTTTGAATATTCAAAGCGTTAACTTCGTTGTCAGGCATTTTAACAAAATGTTAGTTATGTTAGTATATAACCGATTACGAAAGTAATTAAGCGGTTATACACTAACATAACTACATAATTCTCATTTTTACGTCATTCGACATACGTCTACGACTTTTCAGGATCGCGGTCACGGAATCGTGGCTCTGGGAGATAATATAAACAATTAAAATGAAATTCATTAAATAAATTTACGAATTTAATCGGAGCACCATTCTTTGATTCACACTAAATTTCGCAATAGTTAGTTGAAAATCTTCTACTCGTATCTAGAAATTCTGATTCAGTAGTTTGTATCGCTCTGATTACTATGGAACATAGGATGGTACTTTATCGCTGGTCAGAATCTGCATTGTCGCATGGTCACACTGAATCGCCGCTTTAGCTTTATCTGTGTACGCGCCGAAAGAACTATGTCGCTCGCGCTTGTCATCGTTCTTATACGTAAATGTTGGCTCGCGAATGTTCGACCAGTTTCTCCGTATTCTAGTGATTATGGTTTCTTCGAGAATAGTGTAGTTGATTCAAGATTCATTTGGACTGTTTGAAAGATTTAGATAATGGAGTTACCATTGTGTTTAGACTCTAATGACAAAACGATACGTGTTGTGATACTTAATTTTATGTCGAAAATGATTAAGCAACAATGTCATAATATTTATAGTATGAAGATAAGTGACTTCGAAGTTTCCACCTTTCTTCAATGATTCTGACTTACTTTCTATATAAACTTTGACTTTAATTAAAATAACTAAAAGAATATTAAAAGTCAACATGTTTCATACAAGTCAAACGAAATTATTAAAAACCTTGCAAAATTTGAAAAATTAGTTAATTTGACTTGTATTGAAGAGAATGAATTTTTAATAATCAATATAAGTTATTTTGTAACTGAAATTGTAGTATCTGTAGTTGAAATTTGTCATTCCTACGAACTGGTATAGATGTCGCCGTTGGTTATGAGATATCTATTTACTCCCTTTATATTAACTCGTGGCGTCTGCTTGTCTTCTTGTCTGACGAAAAACTTTGGATCCATTTTAAACCCCTTTCCCGTAATCCAATCGAGCTGAAACTTTGCAAGCAGACTCGTGGCGACGATAAAGAAGGTCTATCAAATTTTCGTTAAAAAATTAATAAATTTTTGGATTTTTTAAAATTTTGAATTGTTTTTTCATACAACTTATTAAGTTGTATGAAAATATTTTAACGCGTCTGGTAGACGCGATACCTGATTATGGTATAATTTTGGATTTTTGGAAATTTTTTATTACTCCCTTTCGTTTGCGTCGCCCGACCGAAGCCCAACGCGTAGGTTATGCGAAAAAAAATGAGTACCTACAATAAAAACTTGGTTTTTTTTTACTAAATGGAGTTAATAAAGTCACACGTGGAACAAGGTGTATAAAAATAATATATAGGTATACGACTTCCAAAATTAGATAGATGTGGTGGTCAATCATGGGTGGAACTTTTAACGTTACATTGTGTGAAGTGATCACTTAAATCAGCCGTACGATATCTTAAGCCCTTTAAATACCAAAAAGACTTCCATACCTAATTTCGCGTTTAAATAGCTTCGTCTCCATAAGACATCTATGATAAATCTTTATTTTTATTAAATTTATTAATTATATTCATTACACTTTCTCAGAACACATGTCGAATTATTTTTGATATGCTGTACCATTGTGCGCACTGAAACTAATAGTTCCCCTAGTACCTTCCTACATACCATTACCCAAGTAAAGCAGTAGAGGAAGTGACGTATCTAAATTAAAACTGACGTCAATTTCCGGTGTCATATAATTAGAATGCATTTTATTTGAAATGATAATAGATGTAACCTTACACGTGAACAGGACATCGGGTTACAAATAAAGATTAACAAGTGAAGTCCTCATTGAAAATCAACGGAAGCTACCATACCTATCCTATACAATTTGTTACTTACATAGACGCAGAACATTCAACAAGATATGGTGAGGGCGAGAACTTGAAAAGTTTATGAAAAATTTTTTAGATAAATGGATCTACACATAACGTTTTAAAAACTTACATTTAATCATTTGAGGAAGGCAGATTCTTTGTATATACGTAACCATAAATAACATAAGTGTTCATTATATTGAAAAAAAATATATATATACAAATGCGTGCAAAGAATTCGAGTTACATCAATATTCCCACAATTTTTAAACTAAGCTAAACGCCTGTGCCTTAAAAATAGATATAACTTGTTGGTCAATAGAACAATTTTAACAGAAATGAGACTGGAAACATCGGCGTAGATCATTAGAAACTTGAATCGTTGAACTTTACTGAATCACCAGAGATAATATATATAGATATATATATATTATATATATATATATATATATATTAGATATATATATATATATAATATATGTATATAACTACTAGATAAACGAACATTTCAAATTAGAAGCGATTCCTCTGAAAACATTTTGTATCTTATGTTCCGTGTATTTAACATTTTAAGGTAAACGGATCATACAGTCACTCTGCTCATATACATATACAAAATACAACACACAAGGAAAGACAGTTCGCCCAGCACTAATTTTGCTATTACATAATTATACTTGAAACACAAATTTCGAGACAAAAGTTGCATCCGCGTACCCTTGCGACCGACAACCTTCACCTAATAGTGAAAGTATATTTTGTAACTTAACTAACCTGTCTATTAGGTTAGTAGGTTGTTTTGTTTCAATTAGTTCGTTTAGTTAATTTGTAGAAACCTATCTAACTATCCTAACATAACTAACCAAACTAACCTAATAGTTACATAAGTTAGGTTGGAAAATATACTTTCACTGCAACGCATACACACAACACTAAAGAATTCACATACAGAAAATGCACTCGAAAGTATAATATTTATTTATATTAATTGAAAACTTACATATCAAAACATTCACAAAATACCACATAGGCATATAGGTAGGTACCTACTCCTCATAATTTTTCATTTTTATTCATTGGAAATATTTTTATGAATTTATATTAAGTACGTGGAAATAATCATTTTTTAAATGTGTACAGATACAAATTCTAGTCGAATATGTTTTACATAAAAAACTGTCTCTACAGGCTCAACTGTTAATTGCAAATCACTGTAGATACTAATTGTATTACGCGCGAGCCACCATTTTGAATAAATGATGCATAATGTCATTACCGTTAATGGTATCGACATTACATTTAACGTAAAAAGTAGTATTCAAATTCTATGTAATACGTGCCCAGTATTTAATATACTTACACCAGATTTGCAAGCAGGTATCCGTGGACATAGACAAGGTGGTGCACTGGAGCGGCAAATTCAAAGGAGCGGCAAATTAGCGGTGAAGTATAAAAATTATATTTAAACAATTGTGGGGTATAAAAACAAAGGCAGCAATATCCAAAAAAATAAAATAGTGTTGTAAATACAATCACCGATGATAACCTATTTAAAATATGCTTAATTCTAGATTAATGTATCCACCAAAATCATGTTTTGTATATATTTATAGGTTGTTTTTCTGTAAATTCTCAAATTCAGTATATTATAAATTATTAATCCTCGATGGCTGCATTCAAATATTTTTGGCATTGCAGCCTTTAAATTTATACCCCACGATTGTGAGAACAACAAAAAATAATATTATTAATTCATACGGCAATATTTTTTTTATTACTTCACAAATATATAATCGACATATTGGCCCTGAAAGATGGTCCCAGGTAGATAAAATAAACTTTAAACTACACACGCGTTGAGTTACAACCGTTATTTATTACACCTAAGTATGAGAATTTCTACAGAAGTGACAAAATAACAAGATCTAAAGGAAAGTGTAAAAAAAGGCGAAAAATAATCTTTAAATTGCAATTTAAGGGTACGTTTTTGAAAATTGAGCAAAGATAATAAAAAAAAATATGTTGTAAAAATATCAATGGGCAAGGTCTAAAAATTATTTTGTAGAAAATCGGCAAAGCGGGGCAGAATAGTGTATAAAATACAATAAAATAAAAATCACATCGTCAATATGCTACACAGTTAACGATGAGGCTAAATGCATCCACCAAAATTACTCACACCAAATAGTTGTGGGTTTTCTCATTTAAGTACGTTTTATTTACATTTCGTAATGAATTTTTATCAACAACAAAAAATATCACACACACAATAAAAAATAATAGGGTCAACATTCTAAAATTTGCTCAAGGATGGCACATTACCTAGGGACGGGCTTACAAGAAATGTAAGTTCGTTTAACATTTTAACATAATAAATATCGGTGTAAATTTTGGAAACTTCACCAATTAGATCCGCTATTTTCGCCTAATTAGCTGGCCTACCTAAAATATTGTCACGTTTGTATAATATTATGATAAACTGCTTATGTGCGTGACTTTCATTACTCTCCAAGATTAATTTTTGTGCTGCTATGTTAGCTCAGTAAAAGAGGACGCGTATAATCCTATTAATTTATTTGCGTTAAATGCAGACAAACAGGTACCATCTAAAAATATATATGAGAACCATTTGCTCTTAACGCTGCAAAGACGAAATACGAAAATGCGAATAGGTCGCATTTAAAATGAATTAGGGGTGAAAACACACAAAGGGTGCATCCGGTTTGGCTCCACGGAAACCCAGTGGAATCTTCATAATGTAACGATAACTAAGGCATGGAAAATGGTGATGCGATTCAGTTTTTTAACACAAGTCCTGTGCAGTTATTTTTTATTAAATATATAATTCTTTTATTCGGTGACAAGTTTCAAGAATTGTCTCAGATTTACTTCGCGCAAAATATAAGCTTATCGTCATTTTTATTTTTTTTACTTTTCTTTTTTAAACGCTTCAACAGTCCAAAAAGCCCAATTCCTGAAATCGTTACATCACGAGAATCGTTAATCACATAGATGTATCGTGACCTCACCGGGAATAGAACCCGAAATCTTCGGCATGAGAAACTAGTGGTATGCCTACTGGGCTACGAGGACCGCTATATAACTAATCCTGTAAGTAAAATATGGATGTCGTATGGAGGGTATATTAATTTTGAATTTTATTTGAAAAATAATTACACCTGGTGAACTTTCTATCAAGCTTACTTATGTAAAAAAAAAACACACTAGAGGTCGATGTTCGATGTTTATTTTTATGATTTATTTATTGAAAATATTTTTCAACCTGAAAAACCAACCCTGCACAGGGATACAATATATGTATCTGAGACCTACATATAATGCATTTTTTTCATCGTCGGTTAATGGAAAAAATATGGACAAAGGATGTAAAAACACTTTTTAATAAATATTCTTCTACGTAAACGAACAATTTTAATTTACAAACGTGGGTTAGGGTTTTCCAGCGGTGATATCATTAATCACTTGGGATGGTGCGTTTAAATTATGATATAATTTATAAAATACAAGAGAATGAAGCGGAGCTACCCATATTTTTATGTAACCCGTTTCAAAAATATTTTAAGAATAAAATTTAACGGCGACATGACTTGTATGTGGTTATTAATTATAAAGTACCTCTACACAAATAAAAGCGATAAATACAATAATATTTTATAATTACTTTGATCAATACGTACATATTACTCAAATTTACCAAAACAAAACTTACGTTATACATGGTGGATTTTTACAAAAATATTCAAATCCAATGCTCCATAATGGCATTTCCCTTTAAACCTATTTTTAATAATTATAATTTTATATAATTTACTATCAGGGAAAAATAGGGCATTTAGTCTTCCCTTCGTCAAACCAAAATTTACTAAATATTCAGCTATTCAGCAATACTAATTCCCAAATTATTTCAAGATGTAATATAACATAAAAAATTCCACTTCGAAACAAGCCAAGTACAACTTCTGTTAGACAACATAGGTGAGCGGTTTGTGTTTTTGCTAAAAATATAGTTTAAAATATCATACAATGGCATGCGACGGATTCTCGAATTATATGAAACAGATCAGGTTTCGATAAACCTTGATGAATCTTGGATATTAGAGAATTGATTAATATTTATGAAAACAATGGATCGGATGCAATTTTTGCATTAGCTAACAGTTTCGACGATATTTATGTATTCACAGTAAATTATTTTTTTTAGATGTGTTTTTCATCCACAAAATCGTGCACATTATCAAATATCAACAATCAATCAATTGATTTTAATGTGTGCTTCTCATCTATGTAATGGTATATTCTCATTGGTTTGCGCTACGTGTTGAATATTATAAAAAATAAATTCTAATATTTTAAATGTTTAAAGCATTAACTTTATGGACAGATATTTAAAAAAAATGGTGTTACTTATGTTAGTACATAACCGCTTACGAAGATTTTTAGTGCATGTAAGTCTTAGATTGGAAGATGTTCTTAGTAGCATTTTTATTCTAGTGTAGTGGTTGTCCAGACGAAGAGATGAGTACGTCTCTACTACTAAACTAGACTAAAAATTTCCGTAAGTGGTTATATACTAAAATTTTGTTAAAAAAAATCTAATTTTATTTTAAAATTTTATAAAAATCAGTTTGTTTCATATAAATGTAATGATGTCTCCATCCAAAGTACCCAAATATTTAATGAAAGGAATATTTCCGCTGTAATAATAGAAATAATGTTCTTAAAAAATGTCAGAATCTTCTGGTTTGTGTCATCTAGGGTATTAGCCGTGTTTTTACGACCTTCCTGATAGAAATATTGAAATTTGACCATTTTTTTTAAGAAACTTTTTGCATACATAACGTCTTGTCTTTTTGTGCCGGGATAAAAATCACCGATTAAAACAATCTTATTATTCCGATAAAAGGTGGAGGAGGTTGTCAGATTTAATGGTGAAGAAACCATTCTTGTTTCCACAATCATAGATGTATTCAAACATGTTCATATTTCAGTCTATTTTTGAGTGTTGTCTTTTAATAACTTTTAATAAGCACGTATTTTTATTTCTTAAAACCGGCAGCACTGAATTGTATAATGTAACATAAATGCCACAAAATTTTCAACCTTAAAGCAAACAAGTTGACAAAGCGAAAAATATTTTCTTTGTGTAGAATGTACCTTCGTCATTTCCTAGCACGGCTTGTAAGTGTCCGTTGGATAGTATAAACGGGGTTACTTTTGCTTTATATTTCGACCACATAAATTTACATTGGGGAAAAATAATAAAATGAATAAATATCAAGTATTGGCATTTTACACAAAAGACTTTGAACAACGGTACCCGTGTATTAAAATAGATGCATTGTAATATCTGATATCATTATTTTCCCGAAACAGCTTTAACTTTACACGAGAACATACAGTCAGTTAGTTCATTGAAGCGTGTTGAACGGAAACTTAAATAAAAGCGAAATTATCTATTTATCTGAAAGAATATTGCGATGAAAATGAAACCAGATGAAATACTTAAATCAACTAATCTTTTATTTGGATAATACAGAAAGTCACCTGACACATTTGACTGGAGTACTGTTCATAATAATTTCGCACTAATAACTCTTCTGTGGAACACTTTATACTCGTCTTCTAGAATATTTGCGCTGCCTACTTCACTGATTTCGCTCAGTTTTTTTTTGTATATGTTGGCTTTACCACGCAATTTACGTGGGATTTTTTTTCATTAAATATTCATGCATATTTTCGTCCAGATTATTACAGAATGATCTGAAACATTTGATTATGAGTTTCACATCACTAATACATTGTGTTGGGCACATCCCTACAGAAGCCATAGAGACATTGAGAAGGAGATTATTGTCAACCATTGCCATCAACTGTCAAACGACCGATTAAGGATCTAATAAAGTCTGTATCAAGAGTCTGTATAAAATATAATATTGTTATTATTCAATAAAGACAACCCAGACATTACAATGAGCACATTTTTAGAATCTAGTGACAATGTGATAATACTTGTGATTAAGAGATACATATCTTATTTAAATATATTTCATAGAAATTTTAGTTAAGTACAGTTAATTTCAAAATACTGACTGCACGCCGCTGCTAACTTCTGATTCGAATATATCTCTATCGCGAATATACAAGCGTCTAAACATAACTTTACCAGAATGAATTGAATTAAAAATAATTTGTTTTAGTATACCTAAGTGAATCCATCAATTTTAGAATCATGCTGTATTGATGTTTGTTAATTGCTACCCATCTCGGAACAGATACTTGCTAATATTAATTATTAAAGTCAATGAATGTATTTTTATAATACATTTTTGTAATTACCAAAAATTATCTGCAGGGGTAGATATTGGTAATAGAGCGACAATCACTTCTATCCTGACACATGACTCTCAACCCACCCACATTCATATATATTCTAGTATATGCTCTTGCTCAACGCTCTAAAAATTTTCAGCCCTTTCAAAAGTACGAGCATTCCAGTAAACCCATAGACATTCTAAAAAAATGATTGCAAATAACGGAATTAAAGTGATTTTTTTAACAATTTATTATTTGTCATTGACTTCTTCAATAAGAGAAAAATAACTTTTTGGCGAAATTATTAAAATAATTTATAAGAATGTTCTTTGTTTTCACCACTACCAAATATAACTACATGTTTCGGGGTCAATGGTCCCTTTATCAGGATACCACGCAAAAAATTATAAATCGAAGAATAGACATTAACAAAATAAAAATAATTATTTTATGGGAGATGAATAAATAATTAAATGAAAATATGTAAACAAATTTTAAAGATGACTATTTGTAAAAAGGACCTAGTTATTTATAATATTCTATTTATTTTTAACACTTTTTTAATTCCCAAAATTTCTAATTTATCCAACTGCAATCCTGTATAATAAATAATTTGTATGTGATATTTGTAAACCCTCAAAAAAAATGAATGATCTATTACAAAAAGATGATAAACAAATTCTGAATAGTTATTGCTACATAAACACCTTAAGTGAATAAATTAAATTATTTGTAAAATACTCGAAACATGTTGGGATTTTTAACAAGTTCGTGGTGAAAACAAAAAATATTCTTATTATTTATATTTAACAATGCGTTAAAAACTCCACTGGGATTTCCAGTTTTTTAACACGTTTTTCTTTCATATGCATAACTAATAATGTTTTGATTGTCTCCCCATACCGGTATGGAATTTACACATATAACTGGAATATTTTGGATTTTCCATCCATAAAATATTCTGGGCAAGTTTTTTGCACCCGCATATTCTATTCTACGAGGTACATTATAATAAAACATCAATTAATTCTTGATAAAATTGGGGGTGACACGAAGCTAGTAATAAAAACTCAGAAGAGTCTTCTTCATTTAATTTTGAAAAGAAATTTTTCTTTACACTTTGGGTGAAAAGTTGATAGTTACCGAAACAAGTGATATCAAAGTTAGCATTTTTTTTTTAATTTTTCTGACTTATCTTTTGTAAAACGTTAGACTGTCGTGAAAATAATTTACATATATCGAATCTGAAAAATTCATTCGCTTTGATACAAGTACAGTAAAATGAAAAAACTTTAAATATTCCACATAAATTACTGTTGTAATAATAGTCCAACCTTTTACTTAAAATAAGTCAGAAATATTGTAAAAAAAAATTCAAATTTTTATATCGCTTATCAACTCTCGACATTTCACCCAAAATTTAACGAATATTTTTACATTTATCAACATTATAACATTTGTTAAATGGTATGGTTTATTAAATGAATGAAAGAACACTATTTTATTTCACTGTATATTTTATTTATGTTATAAACACATGCTACAGTCTCTCATTACAAATAACGATATTTTAACTTGAAATCCGTTATTGATAATGAGAGGTTTCAAAAAGGTTTCTCTCAAAAACGTTATAACATTAAATAAAATGTACACTGAAATAAAACAGTGTTTTTTAATTCATTATAATTTAACAAATGAATAGTTTCTAATCAAAATTGAATTGAACAAAATTGATTTTTTTACTACTAGCTACGAGCCATCCTTATGTTTTTTTAAAATGTTGTGCTTC
Source organism: Agrypnia vestita (assembly GCA_016648135.1). NCBI lineage: Eukaryota > Metazoa > Arthropoda > Insecta > Trichoptera > Phryganeidae > Agrypnia > Agrypnia vestita. The sequence goes on along the minus strand of JADDOH010001744.1, from coordinate 80,038 downwards.
TGTTTATTAACTTTTTGAAGCACACATAGTTTATCTTGTGTGGAATGTTCCTCCAACCAACCAACTATTCGAAATGTGACGCCATTATGCTGCCGGACCGTCCAAGTTCCACATACCTTTAAATACGTTACCACTATTCTTAATGTCCATCAAGTTTAATAGCGCAATTTGATGGACTCGTGTCGAAAATGAGAAAAAACGCTCATTTAATGATCTTCAATAATCTATGCAACAAATAAAAATTGAGATAATTAAGTGCGCCTAATGGTCGACCTCAGCATCTTGCGTGGAAATCTAAAGAACGCAATTAAAGCGGTATTTAAAAAGGCCTAATCAATACATTTGATGACTCTATAAATAAAGACGGAATTAATTGTATAGTGTACTTTATAAAAAAAGGGTCGAAAATCATTTTTATAATGTTTAATTTATATAAGCGAAAGTTATAGTTTACATATTTTAATACAAACGAATTATATCTTAGGATGAAAGATAAATTTCTGTAACGGTAATGTCATAAAAAATGCTGCTCAATTTTCAATACGCGATAATCTTCTCATATATTTATTGCAAGTAATAGAAATGTGTCCTTACATTCTTCATTCATTGGTTTAGCGAAGTATGTATCGTTAATTTGTGTCATCTCTTACAGCTATTTTTAAATCATATTATCAGCCGTGTCCCATACACTGCTGGATGAAGACCTTTCCAAGTTTCCACTTTTGTCCTTCAGCGGATTTTAAGGCACTTGTTCGCAATTGTCAGGCAATTATCCATCTTCCGAGCTATGTATTCTGCCCACTGCAATGTCATTATCTTGGCTATTTTAAAATATTTGATCGCAAATATTTTTCTGAGAGTACCTATAATCCAAGTTTTTACGGAGATTGTGCATATACTCTTAGATTTAGGGGATTAAAGATTTGGGGGAAAATAGGTACAGAATTTAATACAATATAACGAGATGCTAAAACAACATTCTGAGCATTTTGAATAAACTATAAAGCGATAGAACACAATGTGTACGAAAATTCCAAAAAATAGCGAATATTTATAAATACGCGATGGCATCGCGCTGAATAGAGTGTACAGTTTGCGGAATATCCTAGTAACGAATCAGTACGATAGAAATGGTGTAAACAAAGTGTTCCACAGACAAGTGGAATATTCTCGAGTCAGGATTAGTGCGAATTACGGAATAGTGTTCCAGGTAATGTTTGTATCCAGAGACATTATGATTGGAATAAAAATTTAGTTGATTTTGCGTATTTCATTTGGTCTCCCACCACCGCGAATCCGCGATAGTATCTACATTTAAAATTATAGGATAGCAAAAAGTTACTTTTAAATTCTTGATGTCCGTTTGGCGCCAGGAGCGCATTTTTCATATTTAAAAAATGTTATAAATTTAGTTTCGTCAAAAGGATAAACTAGAACTATATTGAGCCCACGATACAAATGTTAAGTACCTACCTACTACACAAAATGGACTAAAAACTAATAAAAATAATAGAGAGAAAACATGAAGGAAATGGGAAATGAAAAAAAATAACACGATTTTTTATGAAATTTCGAAGGAGATTTTCTTGAAAAGGCAACAACCTTCCTGATAAAACATTTCTTGTGTTTACTATGATATCCCGCAGGGTGCTGTTCGTTTATTTCACAGGGGAGTTAAAATAACAATATTTATATAGTAAAGCAAACAAATTCTTATTGTGAAGTTGCAATTTCAGAACAAATTTCTGTGAATTATTAAACAATTTTAATTAATCAATTAGAAGAGACCTACAGAAAAAATCAAATTAACGAAAAAATATTTTAAATGCTGCCGGGACTCGAACGATATTATATAGATACGCGAAGGTATTCGTGACTATTGCATTATAATAAGTGGATTGCTTTAAAAATGGAATAAAAATGTTAATCAATTAAAAAGAGACCACATATAAGGTTGAAAATTTTTCATTAACTTACCAGAGTGCCGTGGCGAAATCGGATAACGCGCCATTCCCGGATAGAATTGGAGGTCCGTGGTTCGAGTCCCGGCGGCTTTTAAATTATTTTTTCGTTAATTTGATTTTTTCTAATTGATTTATAAAAATTGTTTAATAATATTTATTTTTAAATAATTTTTAATTTCACAGACGTAAAAAATGTGGTGTAAAACAAAACTCGAGGGCACTTAACTTAAGCTTAACGTAAAAAAGCGAAACGGATGATGGCGATAAAACGAAATACCGTTAAAAAAGTACATCAGTATCAGCGCGGAATTTGCGAAAAGTTCTCTTAATGAGGTTTATATTCTTCTTTTAATTACATGTATCTACCGGCTCACCGCGGGGCCGGAGTTCATTCACAAAACCACCGCTAATTTGACTTCCACAATCGTTTAAAACTTTTTAATTAAAAGTTTTTTGCAGAAATTTGTATTGTCAGCTTTGAATGTACGAAGTTCTCACAAAATCCGCTATATTATTAGATTCCTTCCAAAAGACAGCAACCGATTTATCCGGTTCTCACTACTGGGCCCTTCTGTTGCACCACCAAAATTATGATAATACCATTAATGTTTCTCATCCCGAACCTAAATTGCAATCCCAGATTTTGAGATTCAATCATAATAATTCAAAATGTTGATTCGCTCGTATTTTAACTGGTTAACATATATGGAAGGAGAACAAGACGGGGGAATTTAGAAGCACTTTGTTGAATCTTTAGGCCCCCGACCCTTGGTAAGGGGATGAGATGATGATGAATTTGCTTTTTTTTAGATTTAGTACTAAAAGGAATACAAAGTACGTTAATATTTTAATGTAGGAATCGAAGCGACATCTTTATGTCACTGATAAATCATATTTGAACAATTTGCCGCACATATAATGTATCAAACAAATGTAATATGATCTTGATACTGTTTGAAAATGTCGGTTTACAACAAATTACACCTCCCACCCCAATATTATCATCAAATAAAAACAGAATTCGATGCTACTTACTACCACTTCTTTCTAATATAATATTCCTTTGTGTATATATAATCATTGTTATATATTCAATTCCATTATGTACTACTTAGTTTAATGCATATTTATAACATTATAACTGCAATACTCCTTCTCTATACACAAGTCTCTGATTCTTACAGAAATAGTAGAATAAATTATTTCCTTTATTTTAAATGTTAAATTGTATTAATTCATGTAAAATGAACAAATAAAAAGCATCAATTATGCACAGCTAATTTCTCAGTAAAAACACACAGATCTGTTATAGGTACTATGTTGGTAGGTACTTGGATTCCTTTGTGCAATATTAAAAATTCTAACCATTATATCCTTCGACTACATATCATAATTATTATTCACAAAAACATGTTATGATTTAGTTATATTTTAGATATTATTATTATTATAAGAAGCTATATATATACAATTTGATTCTAACTAACTAACTAACCATCACACCGTTTCCCCGCAGGGGTAGGCAGAGAGGATTAAACGCCACACTCTTCTATCCTGGCACACCACTTTTGCTTCGGCCACGTTCATACACCTTCTCATACAAGTTCTACGGTTGTTGCGGCTTTTAACAGGGCCATTCTCAAATACTTGTAGTAACTGATCGTGCCAGGTCTTTCGCGGACGCCCTCTATTCCTGTTGCCTTCAACACTCGCCTCATATATTTTCTTAACTATCCTTTCCTCCTTCAATCTGATTCAAGTTATACAAAATATGATATGAAGATAAACTGGCTACCTATTATTAATTGACATAGCAGTTATTTTGTGCACCACAATATGATAATTGTATTTTTAAATAAATTTAACTAAACACTAGAATTAAAGAATATCGCCGTCTTATTAAACAACGTATCGAAATTTGCAACACCACCTCCACCTTCTTGTCTTCATTATTATCTATGTTCTCATTAATGACGAAAAAAAGCATCCCCCTCCAAAGACAACCTGTCATGACAGATGTGTTACTTATTAAATTTACATGACGATGAGAGGAGCTGCTCCTCTCGAAACTATACTAGTGATTGTTTCTATAACTCATTAGAATTATTAAAAAAAAAAATTATTGGCTACTTCAATGCAATCGACAGTTTATCAATATATATCAGTTTATCAAAAGAGATTATAGTAATTAAGCCTAGTACCTACATCCTATTTAAAAAAAATATTTTAATCGAAATCGGCAATTCTAAAACATATTTTATTCAATTATGCTATTATAAAATACTGTGATAAAATTATATATAATTGATTATCTTATAGTATAAAATCAATATTTAAGGAGATAAAACGACTTCAAAGTCTCTTCAAAGACTTAATTTTTTCTCAAACTTTGGATAATCTTTAAAATATCATATAAAAAAATATTATAAATTCTTCCACTTTAACATAACTTAAATAAAATTATTAAAACCTTGCAGACATTTGTAACAGATATTTAAATAATAAATCACGACAATAATATTACACATTAAAATAGCAGAAACAAACCAGTAACTTATCTAATCATTAAGTAATTATACGAAACTGTAGGTACGTAATCTAAAACAAACTAATTCTCGATAATACACGCGCTGTCTGAAACTAATTTGACTTTAATTCCCATCACAAGAGGCCCAGGAATGTATTAATAACACTCTATAATTATCGTAATTTATGGTTTTAAACGCATGAACCAGTTTCTGAACTTACGGCTGGCAAACGACTCGCGACCATCATTATAATTCCATCTCCCGGCTACCGACTGAACTCGTTGGGACATCCATCGAGACCACCACCTCACACTGCCGCGTACAGCTTCATAAATGTCAATCACTTTACTGTAATTTAACGACACATCAAACAACAACACTATTGTTAATTATTTACAAAAAAATATTAGTTTTGCAGCGAATTTGTATCTAATTTTGTGGTGCATCAATATGGGAACGATCGAACATTACTCGCAAATATGAACTGTAAACTTTTTGAACGATATCGATGAGTTTGTCAAAGTTTCTCACGCTCGTAAACAATCCGATCGTTCAAAGAGGCGGACATCGGACATCCGCAAACGTCACACAGGAATTTCGATCGGAATTTGAAATCGCTTCGGGATCTTCGCGAACTCGCATCGCTCGGCCCCGGTTGGCTGGCGGACCGCACTAATGTTGACGGACAATTTTGAATTCGGAGTTTCGAGCGCCGAAATGGCGGGGAATCGCGGGTTTGGTGAAATATCGCCGGCGAACCGGGCAGCGGTGTCGGTCGGTTAGTCTCTCGCGCGCGACATGGAAGACACAACACGAGCGACGATCTCACGCCGGCCGATGGAATGTTCCCCCTCCACGACAGATGGCGATGGTTCACCTCGTGGAGCGCTCGCGGCGGCAGCGGAACACGTAAGGCGCGTTCGCATCGGATCGCTCTGTTGGCGTTGATTGCTTGAACGTTGAATCAAGAATATTCGGCTAGGGAATCTTCAAAACAGTGATGGTCCAACCGACGCGCAAGGTAACCGGTTATGCGAGGTACATTTATTTGAGATTTGTATACGTTTATATCGATTGTTGATAACTGATATATAACTGTTGCCTAAAACCGAAGGTTGCCCGTCGAATTATCGAATACATAAAAATTAATTCACCTTAATAAAAGTCAAATAAAAAGAATAAATCCCTTCAAAAATATTTTTCAAATTACTGCATTAGGTATGTTTATGTGTATACATAGTCAAATGCACTAACGGATTTTTTCTCAATAAAGAAAACTCCATATATAGCTTGTATATGAAAACAGACTATAAATTAAATGCAGTAAATTATTTGTAGTTATTAGCAAAAAGGTAATTAAAAATTGTAAATAAGATTTATCAAATAATAAAAATTTAGGTTAAAAACAAAGGTATAAAAATTATTTCATTAAATCAGAAATAATATCCTTTTATAATTCAATTAGTATGGAAAGATTCTAGAAGATAAAAGTTTTTGAGACATTATGAGCTGGTACCTACATTCAGTTCGGAAAATACAAGAAATTATTTTTAAAAAAATTTGCTGATCGTTTCTAGTTAAATAGTCCTATGGTATAGTCCTTTTCATAAGCTTGCAATTGAGTTAGTATAGGTACAGTGCGTGATACGCGCATTGTTTCGTTGTGTTAAGTTTACGGATACGTCACTCTCGTACCCGGATACCCACACGGACTCAATTTCAAGCTTATATGAAAAGACCTATACGTTACTGAATGAACGTATTTGCTGTATGTAAAAGACTTCCTATGATTTTTTGTTTAGTTTATAAAAATGCGATTATTTCTGATTATCTGTTAACGCTGATGTGTGTCAATCGGGGACAAATTTTAGTAGCATTCTATTATTATTATATATAGCTTCATTAAATATAACCAAGGTGCGGTGTAGAAGTTTTTTTAATTATCTTAGTTAATTTCTGGCATAAATAACATTATTTGATATACTTAAATAAGAATATAGATTTTACACTAATGAAACAATATTCAATAGTCTACTCGATCTCCATACGATACTAGAAGATTAATGTGACTTAATTTATGGATGAAATCATAGATTGTCCAATAAATATAATTCTCCAATGCTGAATTATTGTTTCATAATATTCTGAAAATAGAATATCATATTGTGTACAATATATCCCAATCTATTAAATAACCAGAATATTAAGGCAGAGTAAAATTTTGTTTGTCCAATACATTGTTGAAGATTAATAATATCTTTCACAAAATAAGAGAATTATAACCGACCTACCCGATGAGAATTCGGCTTTACGTGCTGGCCGCTTTTGATTCGATAGGTATTACGGATATTGCTTGCACCCGTAGGTAGTAAAGGAAGGCTGTGTATGGCCAATGATGTGAGCGTGTGTGTGTGAGTAGTTGAATCCTTGGAATTCGTAAAGTTCACAGCGAGTCTACGTAATAATTGCATCATAAATAATTATTTGATTTCGATGCGCTTTCTGTTTGCGGATAATTTTAACTCGTACCGGGAAAATCTTTCATCACATGCATAACACGCTTGATAAAATTACGAATATTTTTTTACAGATTGCTTTTGTAATGTCGGTAGGTATGGGTAATTTGACAGATCGCGAGCTCATTTTTCTGGCATTGAATTGGTTGTTACAAAATGTTCTCATTCAGTCGGTAACTGATTCGTGGTTGATGTCGTCATCAGTAACCAATGAATGGGTTTAATGGTGTCGACATCCTCGGCTCAGCCGAGAGATAAAAGGGGTGTCAACACAATGACACAGGTCAGATTTTCACGGTCGCTATAGCTGTTATTACGTCGCTTTAGATAAATAAAGAGAGTGATTCTTTGAGACCTGGAGAAGTATTATTTCAATCATACTAGTAAGACCGCGACATAACAGCTTTAAAAATAATGTCATCATCATTGTCATTCTTATTATTATCAATCATTATAGAATATAAGGTATTAATCAATATTGTTAAATAGTGGCCTGAATAAAATATATAAACCTCAGATGTGTTACTATTACGTAAATGATTATTTATAGAGCTTTACAGCGTCCGGTGGAAGAAATGATACGCGAAAATAGTCTGAGAATGATTAATGTGAGTGTAAAGTAGGTAATGTAAATTTCATTTATGAAAGGCAATCGAATGAGTATGTGTAAACAATGCGTACGACGCACATTGTTTCGATGTGTTGGTGTTTACGGGTACGCACGGTTTATACATACTTATTCGACTGTCTTGCCTGTTATTGTCCAAACTTCCGCGATCAAATGTCATAATATTCTAACATTTTTACCTACCATAGTACACAGTATACTATTCGCTATATATACTTGTCCGCGCACGTATAAATGACAAATTCTTCGATAAGTGTAGAAAGACGTATGGAATTTTGTAATCGTCCAATGAAAATAAAGATCCGGAGTTATTTGTATATATATTAATTTATTTAATGTTTGTATGTATATTTTAACAACGGTGGGCTTATTAGCATTAGGAAATTTATTCCATCCAACCACACAATTTAATAGAAAAATTGAAATGTATTTCCGGTATATACTGTTACAATAATAAAACTAGCTTCATGATATCGAAACGAATTGGAGACGGATGGGGACAAGGAAAAGTTAAACAAGATTTTGGGAAATTAAAAATGGCTTTGGTCTACTTTTGAATGATGTTATAGTCTGTGATGATATGATGTCTATGCGTGTAGTTGATTCCATAGACAGCCATTTGTTCTTCGAAAGAGGAGCTGAAGAATTCAGTTTTATAAACGGGGTTGGATAGTTAAGTACTGTCAGCTAAATGGAGTAGAAGGTAGGAGAAGAACGGAGTAGATAGAATGTTGAACTAAGATTTCGAATATTGAGGTGTGTGAGGATTGAAAAGGACATTATAAAGTAGAGATAAAACATGGATGTTCTGGCGTCATTGAGTCATCGAATTTTTGGCCAATGGAAAAGATAGCGCAATGATAAGAAGATAGCGATGTGATCGAATTTTCGAGGTTGAAAAAAAAAATAATATATACATTTTGAAGGTGTTCCTATTTGTTTAGTTGCTCAAAATTGACATTCAGATAGTGCACATCAGCATAATCGAGCAAGGGAAGAGGTTAGCATTGCGTAGTTTTAATTTTACATTGAATCTGTAAAAAATCTGTTTAAGAAGTGAATACGTTGTGACGAAACTGAGAACATTGTTCATTGCTTGCTTGGCTACAATAGTTTAGAGACTGGAAGGAATGTGTATTTTTATTGACTGTTTTTTTATTTATTATTTTATTTATTTTGTTTTAGGGAAAATTAACAGCAAAACAAGAATCTTAAAAATATGAAATAATGGTTTTTACAATTATGCCAATTACAAATTTTCCACTGAATATAAAAATTTACTTTAATAGCGAGTGGAGAGGGTGGAAGGGAATGTGGGACGAGAGTAGGGAAGATATAATGTACAAATTAGTTTGGGTGCGGTAGTGTAGATATTGTTTGTTTTATGTTTCTTATTGTTGCGTTGAAAATGTCAATGTGGTGATAGTTTGTGTTAAATGAATTTATGGATCTGTACATAAAGGAGTTTTGTTTTGAGTTGGTCTTACAAAAGGGGAGATGAAAAGTAGGTGAATGTCTGTTATTGCGAGTTGGGATGTGGTAAGATATTCGTTGAAGAAGTTCCGGACTGTCAACTAGATTGTGTGTTATTTTGAATAGCATCACCGCGTCAGCTATGTTTCTTCGACGAGTTAGGGTCTGCATGTTAAAAAACTTCGCAGAGTCTTCATTACTTATATGAGATCTAAATGAACGGAGGTCTAGGTATCTTAGGAATCTGTTTTGGACGCTTTCAATTCTATTTTCGTGTACTGCATAACCTGGATTCCACACCTGAGATGCATATTCTAAAATACTACGAACGTATGAGAAATAAAGTGTCTTGAGGGTACTGATATTTTTGAAATGTTTACATGTGCGTATGATCGATAATCCTGAAATTATGCGCAGCATTGGTTTGTATGTTCCTGATATGTTCCATAGACATCGTCAGCATAGATTATTTCACATTCCAATATACAGGACAAACCATCTGATGGTTATGCCTGTTGGAAGAGCTACCGCTATGCTGAACAACATCACTCTGGGTATTGATATATTCCATGTATCTGAAGGGGTTTTCCAAAATACTTTCATAATATGTATACCTTGAACATTGAGCTTGTAATGTACATATTATTAAATAAATAAATTGAATTGAAATTTAATTTAATTGAATTGATTTAACACAGTTCTCTACAGAAAGAAACTTAGCAATCTGACTTGAATGAGAGCAATAAGAACTCGTACAAATATACAAAAGAAAGATTACACATATCACTGGTAGGATTGAAAGGTACGTAAAGGAACAATTCATTCCAGTATCTCAGCTTCATCCGTGTGAGTGATTTTGTGAATGGAGGGTGAGTCCTGCATGAGTGGTTGAGCGTATGTTAGTCCATGTGAGACTAACTGCGCCTCTGTAATGGTGCATACAAATTAATGACTTCATCTGTCTCGAAAATTTGACAGTCAAATCTGTTGTGCAATGCATTTAATTATATATTATACGATAAATCCCCTTCAATTATTCTATATGTGCAAGAAAGTGTTCACCCTAAAAAAAATAGATTCAATCCGATTCTTAAAGAAAAATACACATTACTTTATTGATATAATTATTGTTAACATTATAGAGATCATTAAAATGCATAGAATAGAACTGTGAACTGTTTTCTATATGTACTTGAATTCAATTAATTGTTATATATTTTACGACTCGAGTTTCAGAAGCAGTCACCGACAGACGAAGTATGAAATTAAATTAATAGTAAAATATGTAAATAATATTAAATTTACTCAAATATAGAAAACATAGTTATATTCCATCCGTTTTGTTGATCATTCAAATTTATTCGCAAAAATAGTTTAATCACATTTGCAAAGTTTTCTTAATTCACTAATTTAACAAATTATCGTCCAAAGGAACACAACGTAATGTTTAATTAGTTTAATAATTTTAGTGATTTGCAAATCGACATAAATGTGTTCTCCTTTGTTATTATATAATATTACCATGTTTCTCTTAATTGTGGGACACCGCACAATAGTATACAGTTAGATGTTCACTCACTGTTTTATAATAAAGAGATATTGAATCATAAACATTTTTAGAATAGTATCTTAATTGTGGGACACTGCACGGTGGTACAGTTAGAAGTTCACTCACTGTTTTATAATAAAGATCATAAACGTCAAAAATGTAACTACGTTAACTTTGAAGCCAAGCAGAAAACTCTCCAAATGGACATAAAAATATACAACGAAACACTCTCTGAACTAGAATATACAAAATACTTAGGACCCATTATAGATAGACATCTCAAATGGACCACTCATACAGACAAAGTAATCGACTCTATGACTAAACTGACTAGCCTTTTCCACAAATTGTACGAAATCACACCGAAGACTATAAAAATTCTGATGTAAGAAGCATACGTTAGAAGCAGAATAGGATATACTAGCTGTGCCCGGCGGCTTCGCACGCGTAGATTTTTAGAACACTGTTTGGATCGTCATAGAACTTTCGCGAACCTTCTAGAACACTCTCCTTCCAGAACTTCCAAGTAATTAGAATGTACAGGAACCTTCTAGACACACTGACACACAGTTTAGAACCTTATAGAACTTTCGGTAATTTTCTAGAACTTTCTCCTTCCAGAATTTTCTAGAGCAGGTTTTTCCGGAACCTTCTTGACTCACCAACACAGTCAGCGCGCCTATTTTAAAACAATCTGAAGCATTTACGGCCTTCCCATAACAAAACAATGTGCTAGAATGCACATTTTCGTCACCCACTCCCACCCACGCTCAGCCACCCCCACAAACTCGCACATTCTCAATGGGACACCAAGGGCTATCCACCACCACAACCACCAGAAGGTGGTAGTATCTGGTTGTGTAGAAAATTTGGCAGATAGGGAAACATGGGTTTCTTTTTATATATATATATATTTAATTATTTATTTATTTTAAAAAAATCCTTGTTTACAAATAAAGATACTTAATACTAATTTAACAATAAAACATGAGATAAATTACACATTTTTTTTGTTTTGTTTAATTTGTGGATTATGCCACTCTACTAGGCTACGCCTGTCCCAGAGTGGCGTTATAGATCACAATAATAATATTTTTTCGAGTTCGTCAGTAGTATTTATTTTCATAAGGTAGTAATTATGTATCTACAGAGTATCAAGTGGAATGTTAGTGAAAGTTGAGTGAGTCATAAGTCCAAGTGTAAATATGTGTAGAATAATTGTTTAATGTAAAAAGGGTTCAATTTTTGTTTAAGATTATTTTTTATTTTCTTTCATTAATTAATTAATTAATTAATCTAGTGCTATTGCTGTTCTTTTTTATACATGTATATATATATATATATTCTATATATATATATATATAATATATATGATATATATATATATATATATATCTATATATATATCTATATATATATGTTTTCTCACTACTTTGGGGGTAACCCGCGGCAAATTCTGGTCGTCAGGACCAGTCGTCTGCCGACGTTTCGAATAGGTCTCACTGTTCATCTTCAGGGCGCCTTGTCGATGAACTGCTTCTCCAAAAAGCGTACAGCCGTTTGGGTCCGGAGCTCACCGTCACTTGACGGACCCAAACGGTTGATTGATTATATCCTTCTGGGAACCGGAAATATGACGAACCTAGACAGACTCCAACGATAACAAAATAAAATACTAAAAATGGTTTACAATTTGAAATACCTGACATCAACTGAAACAGTTTACCGAATAACGCAGTAATTAAACGTTGATAACAAACGATACAAAAATCGAAACATACGTGACGAAGGCATTAAATTATACAAAATACACAAAATTCTTCTACACTACACTAGAACGGCTCAAAATTACCAGATTACTCAAGCTAAAACAAAAACAGGACAATCACGACTAATTTGTAACGGATTAAAATTATACATCGATCTACCACAACAGACCAAACAATAGACAACTAACAAATTGAAGTGATAAAAATGCTAAAACTCAGCCAAATATAACAAATGACTTTGTGTCTTTATTATTATTATATCGAACTATTATGTATTATACCGAACTATTATGTACAATGCTAAAACACTGGTCTCTCACATCGCGGGTTCCGGGTTCGATTCCTGGAGAGGTCACAATTAATGTATCCTGGGTGTTTTGTGATGTGTTTCATTTTCGTAATTGGTTCGCTTGGCCTGTTGAAACGTGAAAAATCTCAATTTGAGTTTTGTGTGACTCAATACGTCCATTTACCACATAGATAAATACGATTAAGGGCACAGTGAAGGACTTTCAATGGGTATATTTTATATTCATTGAGAATAATGTAAGGGCCAAATAGTTTGATCGGACGCACAACCGATAGAACTTGGCAGACGTCATCCTCGCAGCGAAGGACCGCCGAAGAAGTAGAAGACTATACAACATTGCACACTTGGTCAATTTCGACGTGACGACATTTGACAGATGTCCTCAAATTTCTCACAGAAACTATTCGCGTACACAAATAAGTATAGGTCTTTTCATATAAATACGGATACGAGAGGGGCATATCCGTAAACTTAACACAACGAAACAATGCGCGTATTACGCACCGTACCCACACTATCTCATTTGCAAGCTTATATGAAAAGACCTATACATCCCGTATAGGGAATTCATAGCGATGTTATTTCGCATAAAATAAGTATTTTTCCATCAAAAAACCTTTGGGAATAAACAAATATCCCTCTTGATGCTCTGATTTAAAGTATATTGACACAGCGCACACAAAATACCTTTTCTTGTAGAATTTTCGTAAAATCCTTCTTTGCCTACCGAGTCTAAATAAATTCGTTGATGTTTCTTTGTACACATTGAAATTCATTAAATTTAAGTGCTTTTATTTACCTAATACATTTTAACACCCAATACTGAATTTTTATTAAATTAAAACATAACATTTTAACGATTAACATAAATCGCGTCCTCTAATTTATACATTTTTAGTATTTGTCGCTAGGTGTCACAAAATGTAATATTGAATGGAATTTTTCACGCCTTAAAATTTGCCCGCCCGTGACGAGGCAACGCGTTGGCGGAAATTTGTTCGGAGATAGTATCGGGTAGGTGAGTCCTCATTAGTCGGCAGCGGAATTCGCGCGTGGGAGGAAACACAGCAGTTGCGAGCTTCGGACATTGGTCGCGCCGGTGCCACGAGACATTCATCATCGTGTCGCAATTGCATCAATTACCTGCGATCATTTTTTGTTTTGTATACCTAATAATCTTTCAATTTATCGACATCTGTGAAGGCGCGTGCTCCCACATATTTAGATTTTTTAGTTAATATGCTAGTAAGATGTTATATAATTGTGTGAATTTGTTGTTATAACCATATTATATATCGAATTTCTTAAATAAATTTAAAATCATTTTATGGTAACATTATTTATATTGATAAGAAATTGGAGGAGTCTGTACGCGTACTACTCAAGGACGCGCGGTAGAAGTTATATTTATTTGGCGTGATTGTGATAATCTATATTTACTGTATATTATTGCAATGATACGATGTCTAGGGAAATGATAAATATAATTGATAACATTTTAATTTAAAATTATCAAAATCTGTTTTTTTGTGGTACAAATGTAGCTGTTGTGATAGCTTAAATAAGAAATCAATGTAAAACCAAATTTATTAATCAATTAGAAAGACATTCAGAAAAAATAAAATTAATCAAAAAATATTTTGGCTGCATTGATTTGATTTTTTCTGCATGTCGTTCTAATTAATTGATAAAATAATTTGGTTTTAAATTTAACAGAAATTTGTTCTGAAAAATTGCAAAATGTGTTCTTGAATACAAGAAATAAATGTCTTCAAATCGACGCCTTACGATGATTCAAAGATATTTATCGCCGCAGCATCGCAGACATATGATGCAACGAATCAATAAACAGTTCTAATTTTCAATTCAATAATCGATCCTTCGTCAGCTTTTGAATTGAGTATCTTTATGAATGGTAACTTGATGAAAAATGGTCGACAATACATCATTTACTGGACCCGTGAAAAATCACGAAGGCGTAAATTAATGTTTTTTTTAATAGAGATGCAAACACGGAGTACGTGTGGCATCAATATTCTTGCTATTTTCAAAATAAGCTGAACGTTTGTGCTATGAAAATACGACTAACTTGCTGATGTCCTAGAATAGGGTACGAACCACTAAACACGAGATCATATGGCGAGTGTTATGACCATTACACCAAAAACCTACTCAAGTTCGCGTCTTAGATAAACCCTGTTCTTAATGTGTAAGATAGTATATTTTTGATAGGCTAAGAAGAATCGGTGGTGGCTATGTTATTTGGTTGCCGCATTGCCGTCCGTGAGTCCGGGGTTGGAATATTTTTCCAGCAGTGTAATTTCGTTTCTTAGGCGTGAATACAAAATTATTAGTTATATTGAAATATTACTGAAGCACTAATTTCAAGTGCATTTCGTGGTCTCGCATTTTCGCTACATATTGCTTCCCGCTACAAGCCCCATTACAAGATATTTCTCGCAACAAGCATTCCCGCTACAATGCGCATGATGCGCGTGCGCATCTTCCGTTACAATAAAAAAATACACTAAATTCGCCAAAAGAAGATAACTTCAAAAAGAAAACACTATACTAAAGATTTAAATACGAAGGATAGACATTAACATAAATAAATATATAAAATTAGAATAAAACTAATGTGAAAACAAATTTAAGAGGTACATAATATTTTATTTTTACAGTTTTTGATTTGTTTTTACATTAGTTTTTAATAAGTTAATCAAATCTTATATATTTATTTTTTGTTTTTGTTAATGTCTATCAGTCTAATTTTAATTTTTAGTATACGTTGTATCCCGATCCCGATATTGGTCACGAAACATGCAGATAATTCAATACATAGCGATTTTATACAAAAGTGATTTATTTTTATCAATTTATTATATTATATTGTTTTTTCCTCTATTTCATTTATTGAAATTTCAAAACAGCCATTTTTTTATAATATAAGAGAGATGAAAAATCACAGCAGTATTATATTCAAATAACATATTTACCTACTATAAATTTGATTATAATTTTAAAAATATATATATTTGATATATGAGTAGGTAGGTTCTATTTCCAGGTTAGGCTAGACTTTTGTCCGTTTTGAAGTAAACAGTTTTTTGTGCTATTACGGTGATATTCTTTTTCTAAAATACAAAATAACAGAAAGAATAATACATAATTGATAAATAATATATTATTTAAAAAAAAGAGTATTTCACCCGTCCTAAGATTTTTGCTCAAGTAAGGCCATGGTTATTGGAAAAAGAAATGTGTAAAAGGTGCAGTGGAATATTTTATTTAAAAATAAAAATCGTTTCTCACAATAAAGCATAAAAGCTGGTGACAATAAAATGTTACACACATCATGAACTATCTGCGCCCGCAGTTTCGCAGGCGTAGATTTTTAGTAATTTGTGTATTAACTTAAACATATAGATATGTGTCGTCAAAGACTTTTTTATAGAACTTTTTGAGTTCTACAACTTTTCTACAGAAAGTATTTAAATGTCTCTTACCGTTAAGGCAGCGTTCATAAAAACGCATCGCTCGACCATTTTTTCGTTCAATCTCAATTTCATAGTCACATGACACGCAACAGGCACACATAATTGGGACATTCTGTTGAACACATATAATATTTGTTTTTAACCATCTAAATCATTGAAAAAATACACTGCAGTAACATTGGCAATTACAATTATTAAAAAATATCACAAGCGGAGAAAAACATTCAGCCTTATTTTTCAAGTTTTAATAAAAATTACACCACTAACCGATTTCTTCTGGAAAACGTTAAGTGCAGTTAGAGAGCATTTTCAGTGGGTGCAGAGGATTTATACCAAGACATTTGCTCTTATTAAAACCTTAACCGAGACAAGTGGAGTTCATGCACCATGCAGATTACTGCTGGATTCAGTAGTGCATGTAAAGTGAATTATAAATACTTAGATATTCCAAACTGGTAAAAGTTAATATTGAAACATGCGTTCAAATAAATTTATAAATTTTTAATTATTTCTTTAACGTGGACGACTTAAACAAATAGTATGTATTCCATAAATCATATATCAAAAATACATTTTCTCATAAAAACATACATATCATTGAGATTGATTAAAATTTTGAATACCGTGTATTATCATTTTTGTTTATATTATCAGTAAGGCTCTTGTGTTATAAATTAAATATTTCCATTGAACACATATTAAGCACATTTGTATTCATCAAAATTTTACTATACTAATAATCAACGACTGTTATTAATGGATCGATTCTGGGAATATTTTTGATAAAATATTCAAAAGGCAATTGATCGTTAAATACGCACAATTCCGAAAAATAAGTTTATTTCATTTCATTCGTATTTCTCGATATGGGTATTTCTGAAACTTCTTTGAGCCATTAAAATTGTGCTAATTTGAAAAGTAGTTTAAGTTAAATCTCACTGAGTTAATAAATTTCCAAGTAAGTTTTTTACAGAAAACACTCGCAAAACTTTAATCATTTTCTTTTTCTCTAAATGCTGATCAAAAAGTTCTTTAAAAAGTATTGATTAAAAGCTGGTTAGATGGATAAGACAAGTTATAGAAAGAGAGAAAAACTATTACAACGAAAAACCTGGCATTTACAAAAATAATTAATTTTTGAAGGTGAACTTACCCTGAAGTTTTCGAAATATTCTTTAATGTTTTTTGGTGTGATGGAAATTTTTAATAATGAAAGCGTTCTGTTAGCAAATAATGAGAAAAAATTTTCCACCGTCGAAAATATAATTTTAGCAAGAAATAAAACTTAATCAAAAATCATTTATATTAAAATTACCAATTTGTTTATAGTATTAAGATCATGGACGTCTAGACGTCCAACTTCGTCCGTTCTCCAGGAGCTTTAGTTCAAAAACAGACTGTCTACAGAATGATAATACTGAATGAAGTACTTCGGACATAGCGCGAAGTATAGTGGCGAAGATAGTCAGAGTCGTAGTCAGAGAAGATAATCAGAGGATAGAAAGTTAATAGAAATCTGGAGATTCTCATTATATTGGGTTCTCATTATATAATACACTGAAAGCATGAGAGCGAAAGGTCATCCCTTACTTTATTGAAGGCTCGAATAATACTAATGATATCACAAAGATCATCACGGTGTAAGGGTGGGAAGATTAGAGAACAAATGTCAAAGCGGCCACGGGAGGGGACATCCATGTCCACTGTCCACTGAAATGTCTCCACGACAAAAAGTATGCGGACATTTGATTCTACGACAAAAGGTTCACGCGACACAATATTCACGCATAAAAGGCCCAAAAAAAATTCTAATTGTTTTTTTATGAAAGAGATTTAATTAATTAGATAATGGTGACAAAAGCATTCAATATACTATAGAAAGTAGCCAATCAAATCAATGGACGAATATATTGTAAATAACTTTTCGCGAATTCTGCCCTATTAAGCAAAGGTGTGGGATTTGTCAGGGGCATGCAGTGAGAACAAGAAGCACGACTTTTCTTACGAAAATATTTTGAAAACAAACCGAAATAAGAGCTATATCTCGTAATATTCCTATCACAATATTTAACACATTATTTATATTTTAATATTTCATAATGTTCTGCCAGATAAATTAATATTTAATTTCGTTTTTTTTTTCCAAATATACGTTTAAATGAAAGCCATATTTCTTGTTCTCACTGCACACCTCTGGTATTTGTACTGCCCTAGGAAACAAAAGGGCAAAGATCTTATGTGCTGAAGGCACAAATGCCCCTTACTTTAGCCAAACCTAATCTGACCAAACCTAATATAATATTTTTTATTGTTATAAAACGCAAAAAGTCATTTGTGGGGTATAAAAGCAAAGGCAGCAATATCCAAAAAAAATTGAATTGAAGAATTGAGTGCATTTTAAATTAATATGACTGCATTCAAAGGATTTTTTTTAATTTTTAGGATATTGCATAGCCCATATATGCAATATTTTCATCTATTGATTTAATCTTTAAAGAATTTTTGAAATAAAATATTCATTGATTTCGTCACCTTATCAAATTATTAATTTATGCAAAGCTTTTTAATAAAAAATAACGTTTTGAAAATTTGTTTGTCATTATTATGCCGTTGGATCAAATGCCGCGTAGATAATTTGTCGCGAGCGCCTTTTATCGCGTAGGCCTTTTGTCGCGTGGGCCTTTTGTCGTGGATCTTTTATTGCTACACCAAATGTCTATGGATTTTTTGTCATTGAGTCAAAAATCTGAGGAGCTTTTGTCGTTGGACCAAATTTGCTTGGAACTTTGGTCGTTGAGTGGTTGTGAAATGGTTTTGTAAACATGAATTTGTTTAAATTAATTATGCTTATTCACGGTATCGTATTAATATCTGTATACAGTTTGGTTTAATTTATCATGTTGAGTATTACAATTGTATCAAAACTCAAGTAAATAAAATGCCAACTCATTCTTTGGCATGCTTCATGGACGACGCCTCGCATTCATTAATAAATAACCCGAATTGAATTCGCCGTTTTTATTTCCAAAACATTCTTGAATAGGTAGTTATTATGCGACATATTCATGTTATTCAAATCTATTATTTATGAACTGAATTTATGATTTTAGTAAATATGAGACGATCGAAGGATGTGAAGTTCTATTATGCGTAATTATAATTTTATTTTATTTATTTTTTTAAATAGAGATGCGAACACGAAATACACGTACTCGAAGATTAACCAGCACTCTGGATGATAGTAAATAGGGAATTATTAGAAGGGTCTAACATAAACAGTGGAAATGCTGACTAAATTCGCGAAACGTCTGTACATATATATATATATATATAATATATATATAGATGAGATATATGAGATATAGATATATAATGAGATATATATTATATATATATCTATTATATATATATATATATATATTATATATTATTATATATATATATATATATATATATATATATATTATATATATATATATAGTATATATATTATATATATAAATATATATATACGATCGGATGTGATAGTTCTAGGATCCCATGTAAACGATATTAGCGAAAGCGATGGTGTGAATTATAAGCGACCCGCAAAATACATTACCGATCGTTAAATAATGCGAATATTCCAGAAGACGAGCATATTTGCTTCCAGGCCATCGGAATATTCTTATGTAAAGGGTGTGAAATTAGTCCGAATTACATAATACTGTTCCAGTTGATTTCGTGTTTGGTGTCTTTCGTGATTAAATAAAAC
Source organism: Agrypnia vestita (assembly GCA_016648135.1). NCBI lineage: Eukaryota > Metazoa > Arthropoda > Insecta > Trichoptera > Phryganeidae > Agrypnia > Agrypnia vestita. The sequence goes on along the minus strand of JADDOH010001744.1, from coordinate 60,050 downwards.
TATAAATAATTTCAAGACTTACATTTGTCTCTCTTGAAAAAAATCAATCCATTTCTGACAGTATTAAAATTAGCTCCCACAAATCAGTTAAACTTCAGTAGGCTTCAATATCAGGCGTAGTGTAATAATTTGGAATGATCACGGGTGTTAATGCGCTCAAAGCTATCCGTTAGAAGTGGAGCGTTCCACCCGGATCACATTTCTACCCGTTGTGACCGGTAATTCATAACACTTCATTGCCTTCGTTATATTTTCATATCGTTTAACAAACCAGATCCGTGGTCCTGGCTAGGCGTTCGTACCTTTATTCTTCGCTTGATTAATTTTCAATTTAATTGCTTCATTAGTTGCGGTGCTTATAAATTTATATCTCGATCCTACGAATGGTGTATTTGTTGAAATGATCAATCCGTAAACGTTTTTTTCATACCCCCTTATCGTGGGATAAAACCATCGAGGTATATTAATGCTTATCTGAAGGAAGCGTATATTCCAATTTAACGAATGATTATTGTAAATTAAATTTCGTCTCTTAAACGACAAATATAATTAATTTGTTTTCAACAAAATGTATTGTTCTAAAGTGTAAAATAGTTTCATATTTTGTAACCTATAAATATGAAACTTTTATATGCGACAGAATATATCAAATTTTTGTTTATTCTTATTCTTATATGTAATATACCAATGTTTTTCTGCAAGTAACGCGTATGAAAATGTATTAGCTAACTGACATATTCATGCAGTGCAATGTCGATTTCTTTTAAAATTATGTAGATTCTTCTATTTTTATCGTGACAAATTTGAGAACTGGAAATGGAAAACAATATTTCCAACAGGAATATTGCAGATAAATAATTTTATTAATTAATTACTTGATCCGTGATTATAATTTTTTGAATAAAATTTCATTATATTTTTTGATGTTAAAACTATTTTTCATAATAAAACAACTCGTTTTTTAAACTAAAAAAATTAATGAAAAGATCTTAATAGTCTTATAGTACGATTTATCCATAATTTTTTGCCAACAAATAAATTATGTAAAAAAATATTCGGATTTGTTAAATTACATATCTTCTATACACGGCTTCCGTGCGTATGCTTTTACGGGTTTTTAACTCTAGTGAGATGACTATTGGCTTTTCGTGTATGACCCAGAGATATTTTAAGTCAGATAAGACATATAAGATAAGGTCAGGATTTTAAAGTCACATAGATAAACATACAGACAAAGATTTTTAAGTCAGATAGGATAAGGTCAGGATTTTTACGTCATAAAGAAAAACATACAGACTAAACATTTTTAAGTCAGATAAGACAGATAAGATAAGGTCAGATAAAACAGGCACATTTGAACATGTTCAATTCCACGATATTTTCGATTGCATAATTTTCAATTCGCGACATGATCGAGCGCGAAACATGTGCGAGAATTTTCTCACGAATTCCTCCACATTGATGTAATAAATATACATGGTCGTTCATGTAGTAGACCGTGAAACCGAATTATTCGATATTGAACTCAAAGGAAGTTCTTATACTCCGATGCCATCAAAAGGATTATGTAATTCTAAACTACTCAACTTTGAATCAGTCAACAAACAAATATCATATGTACATAATGTACCCCTAGAATTGTTTCTGTGAGATGAATGTATTTAATCATGTGAAGCGTAGTAAATAGGAGCAAAATTTCTGAAATTCATTAAAACATAAATATAATATTTTGTAAATTGGATCCATCAGGGGCATGCAATGGGAAAATCACAGCATGGCTTTTACGTAACCAATTATTTGGAAAAAAATCGGAATATAACTATATTTCGTAATATTTTTATCACGATTGTTATCATTGTATTCATATTTTGATATATCATAAAAATCTGTAGCATAAATATTTGATTTCTATTTTTTTCCAAAATATACGTTTACAAAAAAGTCATGCTTCAATGTTCCCACTGCAAGCGCCTGGGATCCATGTTCCACTGAAATAGCTTTGTTTCCATTTCAAATTCCGCGTCCAAAAATTTACTTAATTTACCAGCTTAAAATAATTTCACTTTATAACACCAACTTATTTTCTTCCTTAAATGGTACTTGAAGATTATTTCTGGTTATAACTAAGAAACAGGAAAAAAGTGTGTCCAGAGACGGCGCCACCTTTTAAACCGTTACCATCACAGGTTTGTAACAGATTATTAAATACATTTTATCTTTATTTTTATAAATTTTAATTTTAATTAAGTTACCATATTAATAAGTACACATACAATATAGCAAATTATAATAAGTTTTTTTTCAATAAAACTACCCAATTCAATGGAGAAATTAATTCTCGTGTTTGAATTGAGGGGTATGGCCGATTAAGATTAGGTTGGCATAAAAAGTATATATAATATTGAATATAGTTTTTTTTTATAAGTAAGATACACAAATATTTATAGATATAATAAAGAGTTAGGTTTTAAATTTCTTAAAAGAAATCAAAATTTGTAGTTGTTGTCAAAGTTGCAAAATAATTGCTTTATCAGGGATTTCAAGACTTTATGATTTTTTTCTATTTTGATTTTATGAGGGAGGGCATTAATTTTTTTTTAAACCTAAATAGTGTTGAGAAGCTTTTTCTTGCTTTTACAATCTTTAGTAAATATGGTATATTTTTGACGGGCCACGGAGAAGCAATGGTGGCTGTGTTGTCTGGTCGCCGCGCTGTTGTCCGCGCGTTCGAGGTTAGGGTCTGTCTCGAGCCGTGAATTCCAGGAAGTTGAGGACTTACGGGACAGACAGATATACGGTAAAGTTCCTCACCTGTTTGGCAGTGTCCGTGGTGAACGAGTGGCAGAACTGCGAGTGCGCAGGCCCGCGGGGCTCCCGGGCCACGAACCCGAAGAGGGCGCGCGCGGGCTCACACGTCGCGTACGATATGCGACGGAGCGCGTGCGCCATCTGTACGCTCTGAAAACAAATATGAAAATACTAGCTGTAACCCGTCAAAAATGACGAACTTTTACATGTCAGTTCCTAAAGAACGAGTATGAAAATTTGAGTAAGACCTGTCGTACGGTGTAGATTTGTATCGTATAGAAAATGTATCGTGGAGAGAGGGTGGGGTAAAAAAAAGAAAAAAAATAGAAATTAAATTAATAAAAAAAAGTTTAAAAAAAATATTTTGAAGTTACGGACGTTACAGGAAGGAAGTTACGGACAGTCCGACAGACAGACAACGATTTTTTTTTTATTATTATGGGAATATAAATATTGTATTATTTTCTGGGATAGTAGTAGGTATGGAATTTGAATGTAGTTTGAATATTTAATAAATGATATTTACCTGATCGTTCGGGCGGCATACTTTCACCCCTGCCAATGACACCACAATCAGCACTGGAATTGCTCGCCCCGCTTCCTGAGGAATAATAAAGCAACAATTATTTTACCATAAGAGAGATACCAAAATAGTCAACGAATTTATTCAAGTGATCGTCATTTCAATTTCAACATTTTTCTCATATGTTTTTCATTTATATACTTTCATTGTGTACAGTGATCACTTAAGCCAGCTTATACGGATTGTAAGCCCTGGTTCATCGTACAAAATATTTCCATAAATGTTTCTCATATAAATAGCTTTGTCTCTGTGAGACTTCTACAGTTTATCTTAATTAAATAATCATCCCGCAATTGTGTTCTCAGAATATGCATATAAAAATATTGTTAATAATAAATTGAATTTTTATGCCTTTCATTCCGAGATATAAAATACGAGAGAAGCGATAATAAAAGGCGTGAATCTCGCGCACGTTGCCAGACGATTGCCTTAAAGCGTATTTGAAATAACATTTTTAAATTTAGAAAATATTTTCAGAGAAAAGTATACAATAAGTGATGCGGGGTTTGTAAAGAGCGCCCTCAATTTAAATTCGGACAGGCCGAAAAATAAACATATCTATCTCCGTTTTTCTGTTTTCGCAAACAGAGAATAATAAATCAAAAGACGACGTCACATGATTGACATGACATTCTAGGGGCAGTAACATATCGTTAGATATTTCCGCAGGTACGTCAAAAGTACTCGAAAACTCATTTTTCAAAACCAGTCTGTAAATTATGTAAGATATTCAGTGTTTGTGGAATTACGTACAGTGAAAATCGTTTAATATGAAATTGTCGGGGCCGAAATATTTTGTAGTGCTAAACGAATTTCATGTTACAGCGCAAATTAGTTTCCTTGAAATGATTGCCGTTTATAATATGAATAATTGGAGTATTTAATAAAATTTTAAAAAAAATGATAAAACATATATAAAATGTGTGAGAATTATCTTCATCACAAAAGTCATCAAATTTAACTAATAACTCTTCGTATCTAGCTTCTTATTATTTTGTATAGCTACACAAACGTAATACATAATATTTTATAACCCACTAGGATGTGTCGTAAATTTAATGAATATTAAGATACTGAAATTCTCTTCCTAATCAGGATATTTGTTTAATTCGTTTCTAACATATTTTGTGCCAGCTCTTAAACACTTTATTGGACTTGGACACGACGTATCATTCATTTTTTTAATATTATTTTATTATTTGCGTGAGTATTTCTAATAATATATTTTAAAAATAATTATAAATATTTAACACCTCCCTCATATTTATTTCAATGAGTAATGTTGTGGAAGCATGTATTGAATGTAAGGTATTTTTAAAGTTAATTTTTTTTATTATTTTATTAATTTTGTTACACATCATTTTTTCAAATAAATAAATATATTTTATGAGTTATTTAAAATTCTTAAAGCAAATAAAAATAAGCACTGCTACCCAGCTGAGCTTAAATTTTCGCTCCTGGCACCTTCTTAGCAATAGAAGCCTTCCCAAACGAAATGTGAGATACCCTTTAGCTCACTGGACATATAACATAAAAATGGGATAGGTAGCTGGATGAGGGATTCAAAGGATGCTTCTGTGAAGGTTTTTTTTATTGAATTAATGGATGTGAGCTGAACAAAAAAATAAAATTTCTGAATATTGTTAACAAAATACATATAGTAGTTGTATTAAAAAAATCCCGCAATTTTTGTGTTACGAATGGATACTCGAGGCAATACAATATTTATTGTACTTTAATTATGTTTATTTAAGGTTGTACAGTTCTTGGTAGCGAAATTAATTTGTATTCCGATACGAAACCCATTTTCCTGTTTTATTAACAACTTGCTGCGAAACTCGCCAAAGGACTTGCAAAAACAGCAACTAAATACTTGTTAAATAGTCATTTATTATTCAGCTCTTGTAGCTTGCTGGCCGTCACTCATATTTTAGCACTACGATTTATGTTAGATTGTTAGTTTGTTGTTTTCATAATTAAGCTATTTTTTCATCAGAATTTCTGCCTCTGAGATCTTCGATTTTCGTTTCCTAGTTACTTTCCTAGCTATTTTCATGTTTGTTGTCATTCAAGTTTTTTTGTATTGCAGCTACCTATCGCTCTTTACAACATTTCCTCGCTCCAGGCTTTGACGGCTGTCAATAACAATAACCAAATATTAATATTAATACACCAAAATTCTTTATATTAGACGAATATTTATTGAACAATTAATATATTTAGGGGCAATGGTCCGTTCAGTAGGATACAACGTATTTAATCAAATATTTATTTAACCAATTTTTCAGTACATGGAACGTCAACGAAAACACTTTTTTTTTTAAATATTTCTGTATAAATGTTTTTAATAATATATGTAGGTACCTACCTACTTATGAGACACTTTCATAGCTTGCTGTTAAACTTTCATTTTGATAGGAAAATTTATATAAAAGTAGCATTTTATTATAGTAATTTAGCACAGTAGATTTACTCATCCCAGCATTATTTGTAGGTATGTATAAAATATATATATAATATATTATTAATAATTATCAAATAAATAGGTCGACTTCGTTTGAGAAAATCAGAGTAATTAATTGATTAAAACGATGTTTTTGTTGTTCATAAATTTGAAATATGAAACGAGAATACTATACATGTAGATATATTCTATATCAAATACCATGTACATGTTTACATCTTGTACGTACCACATTGGTTTTCTCTTAAAGCTGCATAGGCTCCTAGTTCATTTCAAAGCAATGAGAAAACGCAGACTTTTAACACGTTTAACATCTTTTGTTTTTATTGCAGTACTAATGCAGCGATGAAAAGCTTTTGGCTGAAGTCCAACGGCTAACTTCACGGACAGGTGTTGCCGTTAGTCACCGGAAAGTCTCGATCTAACAAGGGCCCTGGGGAGCACTGGTGGACAGTGGCGTTTTGACCGCCTAGACAGCAAAGCGATCAGCCGGGGCCCAGACGTAAGAGAGGCGCAAATTTGGTGCGTGTATTTCATGAATAAATATGTATCGTATTATCACCATGGTAGTAAATTTAAAAAATATGTATTTAGCTATAAATATTACATTTAAATTATTTTTTATTTTTGAAATATTGGTAAATTTACATGATGGATTTCAGTTTTATGTCATTACTATAAATTATGTGATGATTAAAAAATTTAACATTGCATACAATCTAAACTTTTTATTAACTGATCTAACTTGATTTTTAGATTTCTAATAACATGTGCATCAAAGTGAAGAAGGTAAAAATTTTGTGTGAGTTTTAAAATAATTGTAGAGTCTTATAAGTTAACGTTTCAAGAATAATTCAACTTTGTAATACATACATGTTGAGCTATTTTGTCTCTACTACAGTTTCCATGGAGCAGTCCCTCTCGTCAATAGTATAATTAATAACTAACCTAAATACAGAATTTTGACAACCTATTCGAGTGGGGCAGCGTCTCACGTATTGGTGGGGTGAATTTTATTGATCATTAGTGGAAACACACTTAGGATTGGGATTGTTGTGGATGTGATGTTATTCGTAGGTGTTTTCTGATACACCTGATGATGAGAATAATTGCTCTTCTCCAAACTTTACCAGTGACAATAACGCAACGTTTTTGTATTACAATTTTAATAAGGTTTAATATAAAAAAATCGTCCTCCACCACGAAGCAATTGTCATATCAATCAATAATAGTAATTATATTTCTTTTAAGCGAGAATAGTTTTCTTTGACCTTGGACGAAGGCTGTATTTTATACTAGATCAGAAAATTCGCAACGTATGTCTTATTGTATTTGGCAAAAACATACAAAACAAATACATCGGTATTTTTTTCTGTTACCTATAATTGAAATATCTGCTTTCACCGATGACATTATGAAAATTCATCCTCATGCTCATTTTAAAGGTCACTCAAAAAAAAATATTACCAAATCCGATTCTGTCCCCTTACGAATTGTATTGTAGTAACCATATATATACCAATATCAAAAAAAAAATAACGCAGTCATCGAGGATTACTAATTTATAATGTACCTACTTGCTAAATTCGAGATTTTATAGGAAACATGGCCTCTAAATTTATAAGAAACATGATTTTGGAAGTAATAGATATATAAAATCTAGAATTCAGTACATTTTAAATTAGTAATCCTCGATGACTGCGTTCAAAACATTTTTATAATTTTCGGATATTGCTGCCTTTGCTTTTATTTTATATCTCACGTATATAAAACATTTATGATAAGGTTTTATTATTTTTTTAAATAATTTACATTGTCTTACGATAAACCGTCAGAAACCGCTTATAAAATATTCCATTATTAACTAGAGTATAGATACCCAGAGAATGTACTTATAGAAAGGTCTATTTTGACAGGGTTTTAAGTCCATTTCTCTGGCTTAGCCACTGGGCCACCAAGCACATAAATCATTTTTTTATTAGTAGCGTGAAACTTGCCCAACGCAATTTTTTTTAATGTTATTTTTTCACACTCTTGGGGGAGGAGTGGAGGGATTTATTTACCAGCCCGGGAGCCTGGTAGTGTAGAGAGGGAGTTAAAATCCCCGGAGGCAAATGATGAATGCAAAAATTAGAAAAATTTCATAATCATGAAATATGACGCTTTTCATACAACGAAGAAGAAGTGATAATGTATTCGTATTAAGCTTAAAATCATCAATTAATCAAGTCTAATGCTCATTCCGCACAACACTTCGTATTTAATCTAATATTCACAATCATGAACAAAAACATATTTTTTAAATGTATTTTATTACAATCTAATGATTATAATATATCAAAAATACTGCTACTCAAAATTGAATCGAATATATTTTAAAATCAAAACTTACCTATCTCATGGACTATTTTTTGGCAAAACAAAGAAAACAGTTTCATGTCTTGTTTGAGCTGACTAACTCCCGATTATAGAATATATTATATCATATCTAAAAAGTAAATGGTGGATGGGTATATTTTGACATTCAACGATTCACATGCAATATACTAGAAAAATAAATATATCTATTTGTAAGTTGCAATATTTAAACCTCCAGGGGATCAATGATATTTAAATATTATATTTTTTTTGATGTTTATGGCCGAACATTTAATTTTGTATATTCATAACGCAACTACAAGTATTCCTAAAGGTTTAGACGTTTCATAATCTACGTGTAATAGCTTATAGAACCTAGATAAAGGAATTCAAATAAAAACTGTCAAATTTCATTTAAGTAACGGTACACTTGCCTATATTACATCTAGAGACTCGTCACTAATATACTATCAAACAGGTGTTTTTATTTATTAATAATTAATTAATAATTACAGTAATAATTTTTCCAAAATCGCCAATAATATTATTGAAGATAACCATAGTTTATTAAAAATACAAGAGTCAATATTCTCAATATTGATAATAAAGGAAAAAAAGAAGCTAATTTAGAGGCCCTAGAAATAAAGAAGTTAATCAGTAATATTTAATCTATAATTAATAACCAGAATAATCTAACTTACAGTCCTATTTAAAATATGTTTATTTTCTTCCCTCCCCCCATTTCATTCATCCATCACCACTATAATCCCTTATAATTATGTTATTTTATGTTAATGAGGTACGCCTTTAAATAACACTTTTAAGGCGTACCTCAACTTTTAAATCATCTTAGTATTGACTCTGACTCTGAAGTCGGCAGCATGCACTTTTATTAAAAATAAATGATCATTTGAAAAATATAAACAATTAAAAAAACACTTAAAACAGAAAAATAATGCGATGTTAAACGTCGAAAGTAATGCCATATGGCAGGTACACACAATAAAATATAATAGCCAATATTTTTTTAAATTTGTAGTTTTACCCTAAAGAAGGAACGGCAGTTCCGAAACCGATTGGCGTTACCAAAAGTAAAGTGGTTTAAAGTGAATTTGTGTTTAATTTAGTTTATTAATTCTATATTTAATGCGAATAAATAAAAACAACATCTTTGTTTAAAATAAATTTAATCTTTGATTATCGATATGCAATTTGGTGTTGTTTATTATTATATATCTAGATAAAAAATAAGTGTTACGATACTTTTGCACCACACTGCTGGCGACCGCATTAACATAATAAATATTCGTAATTATTCAATACGCGTCATATCCTTAGGACACCCACGGACATGGACATGGGAAACAATCATATTATATCATCTCTTTTATCTCCACAGGACATGACGCACTAGCTACAATTACACACGTAGTACACCATTAATTAAAGCCGAAACGGAAGTTGAAAGGAAGTTCCCTAATGCGCGCTCAATAAAATAAGCAGCGTTTCCGGCAAAGGAACGCTAAGCAGGACTTCAAAGAGAACCAAACATAAATCACAGAAGCAATTCAAGTAAGTAGGCACTTACTAACCCTTTCGATGCGAGGCTTAAAATAAATCTCCTGTAACGAATACAAAATATGAGAGGTAATTCAGGGTTAACTGAAGCATCGTTTACCTACTTAAGAATTGATGTTGCCATTCATGCATGTCAGACACAGTATCTGTGTGTGTGTGTACTTAAAAAAATTCTTCCCTCTCACTTAATGTAAGAACCAGATTTTCATGTGTATGAACGTTTGTTTATTTACGTTTTTTTTTTGAACAGCTGTCATATTCGAAAAAGGTGATGGGTTAGATTGACTCACATTGGCACACATTAAGATATATTATGTCTCATAGAGTCGAAGCTATTTATATGAGAAAGTATGTATGAAAGTCTTTTTGGTTGTTTATAAGGATTACGACCTTATGGCTAAAGTGATCAGTCTAAGTGTACGCCAGCAATATTGTTGTATATATGGTATATGAGTTTTGTATTTTATTGTGTATTTGGTTTTTATCCATCTGCTTTTTTTAATTTTCATAACTTTTGCTATGTCCATCTGCCTATGGAAAATTAGTCATTCCCATGAAACAGTGTATTAACAAGATTCAATTTTCTATTTTGCTATATCCGGATAAATTATAGAGTAAACTCCTCAATTTCGATACAACTAAGGATTCGAGAGTTTTTACCTGAAGATGGCAACCTGGAGACGCAGATTAAAAGGTGAAAAAAGAGAAAGAAAGACCTGGATAGGGAAAAAGCCAGTTTTAAAGCAAAATTTAATTGAACATTCAAAAAAACGGTTCGAACGTGTAATAGGTGCTTATTATGAACCAAATTTACAATATTCGCTTACGTCAAAGACTGTCGCATGTCACATGATCGTACTTTGTTGACCTTGGAACTGACCTACTCCATATTTGTATGTTATATAGTTTGCTTAACATTTAATTTTATTTTCCAAATTTTTAATTTCTCGACCATAAAAATGTATATTTCGTTACATTTTATTCCCCTTATTGTCATAAAAATATTGACATAATACACTATACATTATTATTGGATCACACTAGGACTATCTATATCAATGTCCGTCGACATCCGTCCGGAGACGCTAAAAGACGCTGTTCTCGCAGCCTTAATTCGCGGCCGAAATATTTATATTTCTCAATAAAACGCAACTAAAAACCAAAGTTCATTTTATGTGGACACTTGCACATTTACGAAAATATTGGTTAAAGAATTATAAATTTATTACTTCAAAAAACAAAAATTTCTTGCATACCTACTTAATGTAAAATTTTAAAACATAAAAAATTTTTTAGGAGAGAATTAGGTATGTTTCAATTTATGAACCAGAACCAAAGTGTAAAACTGAAATTTAAAAATGTAAAAGTACATGATTTTTGACGAGTTATTTTCTCCCAAATAAAACTGTAATGTGTGGAGCTTATTCTTTTTTTTGAGTAGCCTTAACCCTTCCCTATAGATGTACATGTAGGAGTACATGTCTATCGAGCTCGATATCTGCGGATGAGTATTATGTCACGGTATGTTAAAGGTTAACAACATCGGTAAATTCTTCTATACGTCGTCTATTGCGGACGCGACAAATGCAAGAGTACCTACTTATGTACAGACTGGCGCGTTCAATGCAGAATAAGTGTATTCGGCAAGTCGCCTTAACGAGGTACTTTGGTTCACTTAAGAATCTCTGTTTATGAAGTTCCGCGTGTTGTGTTTGTATTATTATGGCTGAATATAATCTGTCGCTTTCGGGGATGCGGAAACAATGCCACGAAGTTTTAAAGTATCCACCAGCGGCACGCCCACCGACGGGAACTTCCTCTCGGAGGCGTTGCTAATAACAATTTACGGCATGTGAAGATGAAATTGTTAAGATTTACGCGCAGTGCGGGTGATTCATGATGATTACAAGCATGTATACAGGAACTGTTTCAATCGCAGAGAGGGAAGTTGTTACACCCATTCTAAATTTAATTAACGGCTCTCATCGCTCTGCCTCCCTTCCAGTTGGTCGCCTTTGTTTATCACGGGGGGAGACATATTCTTCGGTATTGAAAGACGATTGAGACGACCAAAAAAGTTCTTCCCTCTTGAACCGAATTTTATAAGCCACAAAGTTATTTGGCCATTATATTAGAAGTAAAATAAAAAACTTTTTTAAACTTATTCAATAACTGTAAAATGACTTTGTGATAACATTATTTATACAATAATACTTTTTGTTTTACCACTATTTTGCTTTTCATTTTTCGGGGCCAATGGTCCCTTCATCAGGATACACCGTATACTTAAAATTAAAAATCGATGTACCTACCTGTAGACATTTACAAAATGTTTTATTGTATTTTGCTATTAATTTGTGGTAACTCATTATGAATATAATTAAATGTATTAACTTAGTTAATCACCACGTAATTTTTGGTAAAATCCAACCGGTTTCGGAAACAACGTTCCTTCGTTCAGGGTTAATTTACATTATAAAATACACATTATAAAATAAATTATAAAATAAAATACTTTATACTATTATATCAGGGTATATATACCCTGATATAATAGTATTAAGTATACCCTGACGAAGGAACGATGTTTCCGAAACCGGTTGGTTTTTACCAAAAATTTTCCAAAAAAAAAGTAAATTAATTCATTTAATTATATTCATATGGGAGATGAATTACTATTAAAAATTTATATGGATACTAATTTAAAATGTAACTATTTGCAAAAAGGACTTGGATAACTATAATATTTTATGTAATAACTAACACTTTTTCTAATTTTCAAATATTTCTAATTTATCCATCTGAATTGCTGTATTATTTGTATGTAAAATTTGCGAATTTTTATTAATATTAAAATAATGGTTTGTTTACAAAACATGATTAGAAATTAACTCTTACATCAAAATTTCTACATTTTTTTATATAAAAATGATTAGGTACAATACAATTCGAATCAACGCGCTGTTAAAGGTTTTTATTTACTCGGACTTCAACATTTTTTTGTTAATTAATTAGCATGACATGCTATATAATGATTACTAACAAAATTTCAAAATTTTTTAAAGTATTTTTTATAAATTATTGAATTGATAATGGTGACTTAATCGTTGAATATCATTATTTCACAAATTCTCCAAAACGCACCCTATCAAATTAATAAACGAAAATTTTACAAATGTTTCGCGAATCAAAACAAAAAATACTTATTAAAAGGAAGAATAGATCAGATAAGGTTAGGTTAGGATAGGGTATGTTAGGTTAGTTAAGGTATAGTTACTCAAATCAAATTCAGCACAGTTAAAAATACTGCACTTTTGTTTAAGGGGGGGGTAAGGTTTTTAACTTTTTTTTGCATTTTATTTTTAATTTTTTAAATGAATGTATAACATCGCAAGAATATTGTGTCAAAATTTCAAGTCAATCGGAGCAAAATTGACGAAATTATGAACATTTGAGCGATATCAGATTGATTTTCTATATCTGCTCGGGCAGCTCAGAGACGCGCTCACCTGAGGACTACCGGATGTGCTATTGTATTAGAAGAGTTTTGCTTAGACAAGGACAAAAAGATGCTGATGATTAAAGCTCTTTGCTGTGTGAACATGGCATCGACGATTATGTGTAAGTATAAAATAAGTGTTGAGTTTTATTTTGAATTTTACAGTGTGCAAAACTTTAAAGCGTTTTCCCCACATCTCACGTTTTCAAAGTCGGTGTCCATCATAACTTCAAAACTACTGCACCGATCCTTTTGAAATTTTGAACACTATTTCTGTACATAATTTACGAGGTAACGCTGGAGACTTTTTTTCAAATTTGTTATTAATTTTTATTTTTTAATAACAAATTAGTCGATATTTTTCGCAAAAAATCGCGTTTTTCCATTCAAAGTGTTCCAAAAAATTGAAAAATTGAAATTTCAAAAAACCCTCCCAGCGTTACCTGGGAAAACCTATTATCTAACGAATGAACTTTGATTTTTTGATTTCAGATGATCTAGCACCAAGTTATGATGGACACCGCAATTTTACTTTTTTCCGAGACACGTCCGAATAATTGCTGCCATTGCCGTATTTTTTAATATTTCGTCTTGAAAATTTTACACAATATTTTTCAAATGTCATACTTTAATGTACCATTGGTTTAAATAAAGAGATTTTAACGGTGTCTTCACAAAAACATGCCTTTTTTGTACGAATTAACCTTACCCCCCCCTTAAAGGGGTCGAATTCATAAAAGTATGTTCAATATTTTCATCCATTTATTTTGAGAAAGAATATATTAAGTAAATGATTTTATCACCATCATCAATTTATTAATTTATTGAAAACTCTTTAAAAATATATTTTAATTTTTTTTGTGGTCTTATGTCGTTGTGTCTTATCTCCCGTGGACCTTTTGTCGTGGAACCCCAGATTCCAAATAAAGCCATTGTCTTGGAACGTTGTACGCGTCATGCAGTCGGGCAGAATACTGTTTCTAAAATTAAACATTAGCGCCACTTTATTTCTCGTTATCTGCTTGTTTGCCGTAGTTATAATATTTTCAATTACTTTGCCAACTTGATTCACCAGAAGGATTAAGAGATTCTTCTCACTTATTTTGTTGTGTTTTATATTTGTACGTAAAACTGAATATTTTTTTAAAATGTAGCAAATTTTCAAAGGTATCTAACGCATTAAGGGGTAACACCATCTTGAGGTATCAAAAAATACACCAAATTAAAAAAAAAGTTTTCTTCCTCTTCTTCTTACTCCATTTGTCTACCGCTAGATGTAGGCTTCTTCTAATACTTTCCAATCATCTCTTCTTTGGGTTTGTCTAATCTACCCAATACCCAGGATGGGGATAATATCATCGGCCCAGATTTACTCAGGCAGGCCTTTTCCTCTATTCATGTCCCATGGTCTACACCGCAGAACTCTGGGTGTTCATCCGTCTATTTCGTGTCTGGTAACATGACACGCCCATTACCATTTTAATTTGGCAATACGATCAACCATATCGACAACTTTTGTCCGGCGTCCGATTTCTTCATTTCTATCTATCAGACTTACGCCTAGCATTTGTCTCTTCTATATTTGTGTATATCTTAGTTTAAGTATGGTCCTCGTAGTTAGCGTGATAATTTCCAGATCATTCATAAACACATGGAGGATGCATGTTTCAAACACTTTTCTTTTTTAATTTATGGGAATACTATTATTTTTGAAGACATTGAGTTTCCCAAAGGCCGCCCAATCTAGTCCAATTCTTCCCGGTATTTTTGCTATCTGGTTTTCTTTCCCTAATTTGGTCTTATGTCTAAGATTATATTCTAAGATTATAGCTTCAAGTGTTCAGTCTTGCTAGTGATACTAGTGTTAGATGGACTCATTATTATTTTATCGTTTTATGCTCTCTTTTATCATGATATGAAGTTCTTCCAGATCACCACTGATGAGCACTATGTCGTCTGCGAAGCGTGTTTCAAGTGTGTTACATTTGTCTTTATTCCTTTATTTTTATTTTTGACATACCTAACTATTGCACATATATTTTTTTACTATCACTGTTCATGGTATACATTTGTTACTTTTTCCTTCACAATTTAAAAAAATAATTCAGAATGGCGGAGTTGTGTGTTGTCCCGCAAAGGTCTTTCTCCGTGACGCGCCCCGTTTTTAAAGATAATCATATCGCCAGCGTTTGAATGAAATTAAAAAGTTAATTAGTTTCTTGTTTAACTCTTAAAAGACTGTGCTAAAAAAAAAATTTGGGGACGGTGGAGTAACACAGCGTTACCTGATTAAAATAGTTTTCAATATGTGATAAAATATACATATACACAATACAGATAAGACTTTTTAAAGGTCCCTTTATATAATTATGTAAAGTAAATATAAATATTTGCATTATTTTAGTAAATTATTATAAAATCATGGCAAATCGAATTTGCGTGCGCTTCCGCTGACGTTTCAATAGCAACTGAATACAACGACGCGGTCGCCTGCTCGCTTGAGTCGCATGCACTCCGTCTTTGTCTAGCACGTGTTACCCGACTCTATCGTACTCTTTCTATATTGTTTTTTCTTTCGCCGAAACCCAAGCAACCGCCATCTCTGTCCTACATGAAATGTATGGTATTATCGTGCTCTTTCTTGCTCGATTTAACTGCGATGCACAATATACTGCTCTCTCTTACACACTGGCCGAAAATACAAGAGTAATGAATAAATATTTTTTAATTAAAAAATCCGTACATTCCTAACAGTTTAATTTAGTAATTTTGGTGTAAAAATTATGTCTATTCGATGATTACAAAAAATGTGACGTTTTAGTTTTCGTAAATAAGGTAGATATTTCATATTTTGTATGACAGGTAGACCTACGTTACATCACCGACACACAGGAGTTAATGACGTAATATCATGATAAAGCTTTTTAGAAAAAGAAATTTGTGCAAATGACATCGTTTTTAAAATAATTTACATTTTTTTCCTAAAAAAATCTAAGTTAAAAATATATAAAAAGCAAATGGCGTATCTCATCAAAAAAATGTGAGCTACGTCATAAATAATGTTATTATCATAACCGGCCTAATACCTTTTGAGACATCATCTCCAATATTAAGTAGTCTTACACGTTTCCTAATTATTTTGTTCCATGTTCTATGAATTAGATAAAGCATTAACTAAAATGTAAGTATTAGGTATCTGAGACGACCAAATCGTTGAACTCCCTTTAGATGTTTTCTAAAAATAAATTATCGTGTAGTAAAATTAGTATTCAAAAGTTTCGTAATGCGTCCATACCATATGGATGTTTTTAACCAATATTTTTGTTTGATAAGGATTTGTCAATTTGAAGCCGAAAAAAATAGTCAAACCACTTTTTTGTGTAACAGTTAATTTAACGGTGACGGCGGTGATTTTTTAAAGAAAAATATTTAATTTACAAAATAGTATATCAATTAGAGCTTGGACGTTTTCAGCACATCGTACTGAGCGGTCCAAACCATATATAAATCATTTTTAACATTTGTAGGTTGGACACATATCTGCGTCCAATTGTAATTTACTGTATAAAATGCAAAACAATGTGTTCTTATAAAACTTGTACCGGTACGCTCCGGAAAGAAGGTGAAAGCAATAATTGTATTTTAATGTCTTGTAAATGCTTATACAATCCGAAAAAGGAGAAAGCGATTGTATTTTAAGAACTTATTTTAAATAAAATTATCTGAAAGGCACGTACAAATTTATTTGATTTTAATGGTTTAATTCGTATTTTCCAGGAGAGGGATTAAAAAAATCATGGAAATTCGAATTCAAAGAGTTGGAAAGTTATTTTCGAAGGGTATTTCTCATTTTCTCCATTTTATATCTATCTGATGGAAAACCTTTAAGCGTCGTAGGCAGTTAAGTCGTCAAGAATTATCTTCTATCATTCAAACTTTTGAGTACACTTAAATTTTCACCGACCATGACATTTCAACAAATCAGAATTATAGAGTTCATCTAAACTCGTAAGCAATAAAACCACTAAAATAATCTCTAGTTTTAAATAGTTTTTTTTATTATAAAAACGAAAATTACATTATATTACAAAACATATAGTTTTCTTTAATCAATTTTTGTTTTTAGTAAGAGAAATAGACCTTTATAAAGCACCTATATTTTAAAAGTAAACTATAATAATAAATAATATATATTCGTAAGTTATTAATTATAATATAACTTACTGTTTAATAATAAGATATAATCAGGAATCGCTCTAATTATAGTCGCTTTAATTAGAATCGCTCTAAATAAGATATTTAACAGAGAATCTAATTAATGATTTATTTGAACATACCGCAGATACAACCGATTGTTTCATTTGTCGCTTACGTAGGTAGGAAATCAGGTAATTTGTATTCTCTTCGAAAATAAAGTCATGCGCAAGATTTACTTAACAAGTAATAATCTAACCGGAGAAATGACAAGGTTAATGAATTTAGAACTTCGGAAACGGTATTAAGCCATAGGTGTCTTAAATAAAGTGAGAGCATGAAACTCTCTGGGCGAGACACTTACGCGAGAGTCCCGTAACAAGCACACTTACACAAACTAACAGAACCAATCCGAAGACCGAGAAAAGGATGATGAATAATGTCACGACAGAATTGCAAGAGGTAAACGACTACTAAGTAGACCGGAACATGGTTGGCGCTGTAGTAACTGCAACCATGATCTTTCGAGTCCTAATGATGCTAAGGAAGAAAATAGAAGGAATAAAAGAAAAAAGAATATATTTACGTTTCTTTTAAAACCACCTCCCACCATTCCAAAGATCACGTCCTGTAATCTTTGTTTATGAGATTGATTTATAATAAAAATGACTACATGAAAATACTACGTATTGGCTCAGCTTACAGTTAAATAATGATGAGTAATACTATTAATTAGTAGAATGTTTCTGTCAGCATGAAAAAAGAGTTTTTATTCATTTTTATAATTATAAAAAAATACGTCCATTTTACTAAGATCACTTATTTATTTATGTGTTTGATTATAAAAAATCCAGTTATTTAAAGATTATGCTCAAACATTATTCTTTGTTAATTTAAACTGGGTGTTTTCCGAGCTCAAGTGTTTCGGGGTTGGCAATAGTAGCCCTTATTCCCATTTACCCCTGTAAAAGATTATTATTTAAGTACATCCCGTACAACCCGACAATAAGAGCACCGTAGCTTCTCATTTATAAATGTGTCAAAAAATATAATAACACTCTCCTTCCAGGGTCACTTTCCACTCATAATTTTAATATAAATATTATATAACCCATGGGGATCCACGCCCAACCAAAAATTCTAGCGATGTGATTTTTTTATTAAATTACTTGAACTTTTGGTTACCGAAATACAAAAATGAGATTTCATGAAATAATATCCTCAATTAAATAATGTGGGAGTAAAATTAGTGTCACGGACGCGGTTGTGGGAAGCAAATGAAAACACCAAAACAATTTAAAGTTTAATTTTTTACAACAATTCACCGCACACGAGATAAATCGGAGTACAGTTCTTAAATTTATTGTCACTAAAAATTTGAAAAAATTTCACATTTATTATTGCAGTTTCTTCATTTGCGCTATTTCATGCTGTTTTTATTGCTTTGATCACTATTTAGTAAACTTCGTTCAATATTCGCATGTAGCAAAACTTCGTAGAAGAACTTCATTTATTTATTATCGCTGGAATATACGCCGATCACATTGCGCTTCGACCCGTTGCTAATATCGCGTTGGTTAACCATCACAAACGACTGATCTCACGTCTCGTGACGCCCCTGTATTTAAAGGTAACACCACCTTCTAGATCCTTTGAGACTTTTGTTAAACTTTTCAGATATTACGAGAGGCTTGTTCTTGATGTTTCCATGGTGTTTTTGTCAGTACAATATCTCCTGACAATAATTTAATATTAGGTCCTTACATATGAAATTGGCGTTTAGTATGGGAGGAACATAAAGCCGATTTTTTTTTATTATAATATATTTATTTAATCAAAGTATGTACCATTGCTATCTATGCACTTTTGCCATCTCATAGGTAGTTCACCGATCCCTTTACTAAAAAAACCATTCGGACGGGAATCAATAAAATCTTTGAAGGCGGTTTGGACTGCCCCATCGGAGTTGAATTTTTTCCTTTGCAAGAAGTTATCCAAATTTCGAAAAAAATGGTAATCTGTTGGGGCAAGGTCCGGAGAGTACGGTGGATGTCTTAGACATTCCAATTGAAGCTCCTCTAATTTGGTAGCCGTCTGTTGTGCAGTGTGTGGTCTAGCGTTATCATGAAGCAGCAGTGGCCTAGAGCGATTAACCAGCCTCGGTTGTTTAGCAGCTAGCTTTTCCATCATGGTTTGCAGTTGCTGATAATAGACATCTGCCGTAATCGTCTGGCCAGATTTAAGAAAGCTGTAGTGAACGACACCAGCACTAGTCCACCAAACGCTCACAAGTAACTTTTTTGGGAGACATTGAAATGGGGAATATATTAAATAACGGTTTATTCGTTAAATTCAATTGGTTATTGTAGAGCAACTTGCTTATTTAGAAATTCAATTTTTAAAAATCCAGAAATAAATTAAATTCTTTAAAGTTTAATATCTGGCAGATAGCGAAATTATACTCAATACAATGCGTTAATCGAACTCGGAAATTTCGTTCAACTTATAAATTATAAATTCACAAAAAATAAAATTCAAATATCAATATTATCAACAAAATAATAGCCCCATGTAAGTCACCGATTCAGTTAACGCTGTTCCCTCCCTCGCCCCTCCCACTCCGCAAATCACCCCCGACACCTAAAAACACCTAATATAGTACTTGCACATTTTAGTTTAGTTTAAAGAACGCTCGTTTATGACACGACGTGTCGAAACCGGTAGCGTAGGAATCATAAATAAGTAACAAATTGTACATAAGTTTAAATTCACCAAAAAAATGTCCGTATTTATAGAGACCTGATGCTCTGGAACATTTTGGAATAGTTTTGGCAATTTCAATTTCGTCTAGAATGTTGTACTTCCTATTCTTATAGACTCTTGCAACATTATTTTATTCATGTAATGTTTGAATAATAATAGCTGTTAAAGATATAAAATATTCTAAGAGAATATTTGTGGGGTATGTCATTTTCTAACGCCTGTTATTATTTCATTTCAATTAAAAATATTAAAAATACCGTATAAATAAGGTGTATTTTATCCAAGGCTCCATATGTGAAATTGAAAATGTGTCAATAAACTATTTTTGGGATATTTCGTGACAGGCTCGTGGTCGGTAGTATATTAAAACATTAGTATGCTATCAGCAAGGTAGAACCAAAAAAATAACCTTAAGTGCAGTTGTGGTATGATACATGTTCAGCTTAAGTGCAGTTGTGGTATAATACTTGTTTAAGCGATTTTTTACTGGAAATTATATTTTTAACATTGGATACGGAAATGCAGGCCGTTGCTACCCAGCGGCCAACATTGGCCGTGAAACGTCTTACCTAGTAACGAGCAATCGACGAATTAAGCTTAAATGATATTGAAAATATATATTATAAATTACGACGAGATGATTAACTTGTTGGTGTAGTGGTTATGACTCTCGAATATTGATCCAGTGGTCGGTGGTTTTAGCCCCATTCCAGAACATCAGCAAGATATTCCTAACAATATTTTTAT
The DNA here is from genome assembly GCA_016648135.1 of Agrypnia vestita. NCBI lineage: Eukaryota > Metazoa > Arthropoda > Insecta > Trichoptera > Phryganeidae > Agrypnia > Agrypnia vestita. The sequence continues at coordinate 39,056 of JADDOH010001744.1, read as the reverse complement.
ATGTAATTATGTTCTAGAACACAGTTACTGAATTTTGTTAATTAAGAAAAATTGTAGAAGTCCGGCAGGGACGAATCTATGAACATCGGAAGAACATCCACACATGATCAAATTTTGAAAGATCTATATAAATATGTTTAAATCTGAGAATCTTTTATTTTTAAATAGTTAAGACGTCGTTAGACATATTTAACTGTAACTGGTTGCGGATATTTTATACAAACCGTATGTTTTTCCAAGAGACGATTCTCGACGTTTCGTTGAATAATAATTCAACGAAACGACGAGAATCGTCTCTTGGAAAAACATACGGTTTGTATAAAATATCCGCAACCAGTTATATTTAAATCTTTTGTTTATTTCAATGGACTAGGCTAGAGACATATGTTGTCTTTTCTTATGAACTATATAGGTCGACCACAATTAAAAGACCATTACCTAGCTTTGTCCGGTAAGAAGAAAGCGGGGAAAAGTTGCCTGGCTAGCCCGTATTACAAGCCTGAATATGATATTCCAAATAAATATATATTTTTTAGTTTAAAAAAAGTTACTTACTTACTAGAAGAATTTCTTTTGTGTTCCTTTTTTGCATCGTAACAACACACATATTTTTTGCGCACATTTTTTTGAATGCGGTCTAGCTATAGTTAGTATATGTAGTTAGTTGAGTATTTAATTAATATCTGTTTTAATATATTTTTACATATTATTAATTATTCACTATTATTTACTTTTAATTATTAATAAAATCATTAACACCAAACACATTTTAAGATAACGTAATATTTTTTTACGTTTGCTAAACTTTAGTTACTTATGGTACCTAAAAATGATTCGGATGTATAAGGAGAAATAAATAATTATGTGATACCTTAAACCGGCACACAAAAATGAAAAAATATGGGCGTTTTTCGAGGCTTAATGAAAGGTAAATACGCAATTTCCAAACATATAATTAAGTAAAGTGCATGTAGTTAATTTATAGAGTACCTCTTCGCGAAAGGGGCGACACACCAACACAACATCTCCGCCACAAGATTGAGATAATGAGCTCGAGTTTTGTAAACATAAATCGCATCGCATAAAAAACTCAATTCGTTTTATATAATGAGGGATGGTATCAACCTTCAAATCTCTCTAAAAGTGTATTCAATTAACATAAGACCTTAAGGCGACATTCAGTTTGTAAGTCGGAGGTTTTTGAGTGAACTCATTTAAATTTTGATCGCGCTCTTAGACTATGATTTACAGATTTTAATAACGCGGTCGCGGGAAGTAACTTCCTCCGGGGGTAGTCATTATCAACTTAATGAATAGCAAAGATGCCAGCCCCATTGTTATATGCCCTTGCTTAAGTATCGCATTCTAAAGAACGGGAACAAAAACGTTGACAATTTTTATTATCTGAATAGTAATTTGGCCGGTAATACGTTTTCTCTTTTATTGCTTAAAAGCGTTTTCTGTGATAAATTAGAGCTGTTTATTTTAAGATATTCAATATAAACACTGAGAAGGTATCTATATTTCTGGCTATTGTGAAATAATTACACAGTATTTTGAATATATATTGCAACGAGGCTGAATACCTACTAAAAGTGCTGAAAACAAACATCGGCGGCACGCAAAGGCGTGCAGTGAATCATGACGGCGAACTGTTATGCACGCAATCCGGGGTCACTCAGCTATAACCGCGTTATCTCTCTGGAGTATTCCACAATATTCTATTTCGTGGTACAGTGTACGGTAGAAAAGCCTTGAACATTCCACATGTTTCTCTTTACCTCTAATATGAATATTTTGGAGGAATTGTGCTATATAAGGAGTCACGCGATGCGGGTTCGAGGAATTCAGTTTGTGAAGTTAACAAGACGACATCTCCCTGGTACTACCGAGCGAACCATAGTGATCAGTGATTCGTGTATTACAACACGCGATATTAGTAAGTGACCAGCGCAAGTAAATAAAATAAAATCGTTTCTACGAGCGAACATTGAACAGAGTTTAGCAGAAGGGATCTCAGAAACAGAAGTAACATTTTATTAGTGTAAATTAAGGAACAGTTTAATAATAAGTGGGTGAAATATTTTGAAGACATTTAGCAATTACAAAATTAAGGACGGTACTAAAACTTAATTCGTGTCCAGGACTTTCTTTGGTAATAAATTAAATTAAATTAAATTATAGTGTTTTCATTTACCTCCCAAGCCACGTCCCGTGGCAATATATATATTTTTTTTAGTTCCTCACGTATTGTTATATATAATTGTGGCGATTGTCTGTTTGATGCTTTCAACGCTATTGTCGACATGATCGCTTAATTTGTTTCAGTTACTGTAACAGTAACTGTAAGATAGTCATTGTTTGCAAAAAATTAGTCAGGAATATTAAAAAAAATGCAAACTTTGAAGTCGCATATCTCTTTAACTATTGATATTAGGCCAACGCTACTTAAACATTTATGACTCATAAAAAGGCAGCGTTACTTAAACATTTACGACTCATAATCAAGGCAGGAATATATCTGTAAGTATTGTGCACTAGCTCAGTTATACCGTGTATGTAAAAAATATTTTTCTATTATATATTTTTATTTAATTATTTTTTAATGTTAATATATATTGTCTTTTTCAGATAAGTGATAATATATAATAATTATGCCTTATAAAAATATGTCGGATTCTTTATAAGCTTATAAAAGAAGTTGTTTGAATATGGAAAAACTTTTGTGATAGGATGAAGTAGTCAGGATTACTTGTCATCATTCAGATCAATAAAGTATTTGGCAGAGGGCAGTATGTATGAACCGAGTAAATTCTGTTTCATAATATGCTATAATTTTATAAAAATATGGGAAAACGCAAGATTAGACTGATTATATAATGGAATATTTAAAAAATTACCGATAATTATTATTAAAAAATTTGTGATATAATTTAAAGGAAAAGATATTTAAATAATCTGACAAGAACACCAAAAAATATAATTTGCATTAAATGTTATAGGTCTCTTTTGTGTTTCGTGCAATACTTGAATTTTAAATAATAATAAATTATCATCCAAAATTTGACTGTCCACGAAATTAATAAAAGTAGATTGCTAAATCTGAGAATCTCTGCTTGCTGAGCTTGAAATTTTTTAATTATCTCAGCCTAAAACAAATATTTTAAATACATTAAACAACGATGACAATAATTTCCGAGGGTATAGCTAATGGTAACAAATATAATCATAATTTTAAAAAAAATTGAACACAGAAAACAAAGTAAAATAGTTTTCTCTTTAATGGACAAAAAATATGATGTTCTAATTATTTCTTGCAAACTTTGTCCGTTTCAGGAATCTGTGATACCGACTAAATGGGGATAACAATATTTGATCAGTCCCTGAAGTGAAAGCCGGGACAAAACAAACAGAAGAACGCTCAAGTGGAGATAATTAGAGGAAGTCCTTAGGGAACGAGTGGGATAAAAATGTTGTCATTTTGTGAAAATATTCCAAAGAGAAATGATATTTTGTGATAGTTATAATAATAATTCTAGTTAAGTGTTACCACCGGGTTCTGGAACCAGCGACAAAATTATTTATCGTCCGGAGCAAACGTGCACCGCATGTGGTAACTATCCGCGCACTTTCATCTAAATACAAACTATCTCGAAATGTCGTGGACCGGTAAGTGCTAGTTCGCTCCATAAAGAACAAGTGAATATATATTTTTCTTAAAGAAACAAAAAAAAATTAAATTTACAATAATATTAAGTTAACCCTTAATTACTCGCATGGGGTTAAAGCACTTTCGCGTTTAAAAAAAAAGTACTTTCCGCGTTCCCTTTTTCTCCGCGCCCCCGCTGGCTTCCTAACTTATGTCAAAGTTTGCATTTTAGTAGCAATCAAGTCACGGGAATGGAAGAATTCGTCTCTGCTCTCTTGAGCGGTGACCCCATGCGAGTAATTACGTAACTTTTATGAAAGAGGTATGTATGCTTATTTTATTTTATTTTTTCGTAAATTATTACTTTAGTTTATTTTATTATTAGTTCAGTGTATAAATACATGTCATAAAACAAAGTTATCCAAACATTACATTATAAATGTTATATGCATGTATGCACTCGTTGTACATCAAGCAAATACAAATAATTTTCGTACTTAAGTGAGGCGTCATTTCTTGCGGCAATTGTCTGTCGAACTTATCTATCAAAATCACTAGAGACGAGGATTCGAAGGCAATGCAACTTCTAAGATTGTAAAAAATCATCTTATAGAAGTGCATGACCTGGAAAATCGCGTTCCATCAACCACAAACAACGTGGGCTTTGCAACAACTGTCTGCGGAAAAGCGATCGCAAAGTAGCAACAAGGTGCAAAAAATGCGCAAAATTTGTGTACATTGATCACTCGTTGATACATTGTCAACAATGTGATAACAATGATTCTGAGAGTTCCCAAAAGTATTGTAATTTTTAACTTTGATCTTATCTTAAGTACAAAATGTTAATTTTCATGTTCTCATGTAAAATATAATTCATGTTGTTTCTTGAAAATATAATCGTTCAAATAAAGAAATTTAATAATAAAATAGTTTTATTTACATATTTATTCAGTATATATTGAAATCAATTCTACAATTTGGGGTCGCCTGAGACCCCGTGCGAGTAGTTATGTAATTTTCTTCGTGCGAGTAATTAAGGGTTAAAAACGTGTAGAAATTTTGTGTGTGTTTAAATAGTAATAATTATTCCAAATTTGCTAACCATCTTTTGGCTATGGATCAATCTTTTGATATTAATAAGGGTTTACAAATTTTACATACAAATTATACAGAATCACAATTTGATAAATTAGAAATATTGGAAATAAGAAAGAGTGTAAATAGTAAATTGAATGTTATAAATAATCAGGTCCTTTTTGGAAATAGTCATTTTTTAAATTTATTTTCATGTTAAGTAGGTACTTTATATTATCATTTTCCATATATAACTTTTTAATATTTTGATCTATACTTCGATTATTAAATTTTATTTTTGTTACCTTATTCCCAGGGTTTTCATTTGCCCCCCGCAGCCACAACCCGACAATACTTAGACGGGCACGTACATAATACAGATAAATTAAAATATATGTACAATATTACAATTACAATGATATATCATACAAAATTTATGAAACGTTATAATAAAAACGTTATTATCAAACCACTTACTAAATCTCACAACTTACGCAAATCACAATTGCACAGTCCCCGCCCCCCAAAACTCTTTTTCAAAACCATCCGTATTTTAATATCTTTAAATTTATACCATTTAATTTTATTAATAATGCATGAAGGCATGAAGGAAAGACAATTGAGATGGCATGGCCACATTGGACGCTGTACATTGAAGCACCCACCCGGTCACATTGTTAACCAGGCGATCTCCACGGATCTTCCCCGAACTAGTTCCAAAGAAAGAAGAAATGGGTGGTGCAAAGGAATAGCCAAATGCAGAGGAACGGATTGAGTGACGTTACCAAGGAGAGAAGAACCCACAACCTAAGGACGAGGAGAGCTAACTCCAATAGTCGCTGACGACGACAGTGAGTTGGGATGAAGCCAGGTAGAAGAAGAAGAACAAATAATATAACAGTAATATTTCAAATGTATGAACATAAATATGTTTATAATACTGTATCATAACATACAAATTCCTAATGCCTATTTTTGTGTCACGCGTTGGGAAATTAATATCTGTCAATTAACTTTGAAATGTGGATTTATGAGCTTTCTTTTGAAGGTATATTTTTTAAAACACTCCATTGTCCGATATTTGGAAATTGAAAAATTGTAAAGTTTCATGGAAACAGTATTTATTTCACGTACGACCAAGTTAGGTCTTAAACCCGCATATCAAGGGTATACTAACAGAAGGATTTAAGTCAGTTTTTGATGATTTTTTGTTTTAAATATGAAGATTTATATATTACTTTGCTCTACATCTTGATAAAGCGCATTTTTTCGAATAACGCCTGGTTTTCATGTTAATAAAATCATTAAGAAATATTGATCGTTTTCTTCTGACAGAAAGCAGTAAGTCATAATATACTTTTTGCTAGAAATTTTTTTGCCGCTAGATAGTTCGGTAGACCACTATTCAAATTAAGATACGAGTATCGACAAAATTTAATACTGATCTGCGAAATGCTATTTTGAGTTTTAAGTTTTAATTAGAACGGCTCAGCCTCATTGAACAAAACTTATCTTAAAATTGTACTCGTATGGATAGATAACGAAAATTATGACGGTGATAGTTTTTTTGTCCATGTAATTTTTTTCATCTGACTAACACATTTAGAAAAGTATATTATTAAGTGTTAGATAGTATCTAATTTAAATTGAAAATTGAAAAAAACTTAGTAACTACTAAAATTATTTTTATGCTATTTATACCTTATATTAGATAACTGTTTTGTTAATTAAATCGATATATTTTTTAAAAATAATCTGACAATGTTTTATTTTTCAATAGAGCATGAATAGAAATGAGTATGAAATAAAATATGAAAAAAAAAAGATGTATTCAATAGATTATAAAATGCAGAATGTCCAATGTAATAGGTACCGACAGAATGTGTTAAGCCAGTTTTCTCTTTATTAAAGTTTTTTTAAATAAACGTCTAACTCATTGATATCAAATGTTATAAAGTGGATGCCCAAAAGACAGTTCTGAACGATACACATTTTTTTTAATCCGAAATGATTCTACGAGTTTGACTGTTTCAAAGATTTCATATCTCTTTACATGCGATTATCTCAGAACTTGTTTTATGACTTAATGCCTTCTGTCAGTAAATCCTCGATATAATATGAAGATTTATTATTCTAAGTAAATTTCATTCAAATAAAATATTATATCTAAGCAATATTTCAAAATGGCATACAACATGAAGGTAAAAAATTAGATGATGGAGTCTTTATATTATCTTAACTCGTAAAAAAAATATGTACGAGTATGTGCTGGGTATGTACATGTTGATGTTGATCGTTTCAAAGCCAAGTATTTTGTATACGGTTTGTATTCAGTTTGTGATTGTCAAGAAAGGCGACGCAAAAACTTTAATTTATGGCATTTAGACACGCAAAACAGTTAAATCTTTTATTTTCAACTGATTGTGGTCCCTAGATAAATTGTTTAATTTATTATCGCAATGCTACCAGCTCTTTTGAATATTTTTGTCGAAAAATAAAAAATACACGTAAAGTATAAAGATGTATGCATGTAAATTTAAAGATATGTATCAGCTTTTTTAGGACATTTTTTCTGTATAACTAAATAACATTAAATATTAATTAAAATCAAAATCGATTTCACGAATGTGTAGATTATAAATTAATAATAATAAAAGGTTCATGAACGTGTTTAACGGGTCATTACTAAGCTACAAAAACATTAACTCGATAAATTTTTCATGAAACTGTGTTCGTATTCAATTGTGCTATTTACGAATATTTTATATAATAACTTTCGTTTTTATACGGTCATGAATATATATCGTCACGAGATTGTAGAAGCGGAAGTCGAGCACTCTAAATGAATCGGAAATTACTATAAAGGTCTTGGATGATCTACTAGATTCACAAAATATCCAGAACATGGCGACATCATTGTTTTGATGTTTAGTGGAAGCCGCAGATAAAGCGACAACCACAGCAAATCAAGAAAAGATGACCAGCGATAAAATACGAGAGTACCTTCCGGCAAGCGAGAAGTTTTCTAATGCAAAAGTAAGCGATTTAGGCAACGCGCATCAGTTTATCATGACAAGTTATCCCGGAGTGAAATTGGTGTAAATTAAAGAACGGTGCACCGATTAATTTCGTGTCCAGTGATTTTGGTGAATAAATATAACTGTAATTAATTTTAAGTGTTTCATTTGCCTCCCACAGCCACGATCCCATGTCAGAATTATATTTTTTTAAATTATTTTATTTTTATTAGTTTTATTTTTTAAATTTATTTTTATTTATTTAAAGTATTTTTTTAAATAATTTTATATTAGAAATCAATGTACATCACATACTAGTAATATTTCATTTTATGTATATATTGCATATTCCAGAGTCAATGCATAAATGATTGTGATAAGCATTTGTAAGATATTAAGTGACCATTATCTTGTCTTTACCATTAGAAATTGTAAAGCATGTAAAAGTAAACAAAATATTATTATTAATCAACTAAATAATACTACTAGTCCAATTCTAAAAAAAATTCCAATAATTTTGCGTAATCAAGAACTTCAACAATAATATTTAAAACAGTTTTTTAAATAATTTAGAAAACCAAAACAATAGACATCATTCATTTTGATATTTCGACATATATAAAATATCCTGACGATGGAAAGGTTTTTCCGAAACATGTAGATGTAATTTATCAAACATAAGTAGATTAAATCAAATAATAAAATTATTTTTTTAGTAAATAATTTAATCAATTTATTCTACGACATCTGTTGAGTCAAGAATATTTTAATAATATAGTGTAATATTATGTTTGAACAAACTTTATTTTCGAAATAGGTGGAACATATACAGCTAAAATGTTGCAGTCATTTAATTTCTTAATTAGAAAACATTACTGGTTATTATTCTTGTTTGGGGTTTGTGTTTTGTGTGTTGATATGTTGTGTCAGGTAATTACTGGAATAGGTTATTTAATCTTAATGCAAACCCCGTAATTGCGGGGTCCATGTCACCCGCGGGACGGATGTAGTGTGGTAAGGAGAGGAAGAGAGTGTTGAAGAAAACCACTAACCTAAGTGGTTGAAATACTGTAGATTTCCTTTTGGGGCCATATTTAAATCCATTTATTATTATATTTTTAAGCCGCAGAATCTCCTGTTTGGTATTGACCTTGCAAAATCGCTTCCATTCGAGTATTGTTGTTGATGCGGACCAGCCTTATACAAAATAAACTGTGAATAGTTTTTTTGTGAATTTTTTTTTAATCGAATGTAAATAGCGAGTTTGTAGGTACCCATTGCGGTAAGTAAAAAAGTATCGTCCAAAATATCTGTGTAAACAATTTGTTAGATTTTTATAAACTTAATCTACTTATTGCAGATCTCACTTATATCAATTTATATTTTTGGCCGTTGTATAAATATGATTGTTTTCGAAATTTCCAAATCAAATCATTTATCTTTCTGTTTGTACCATATTAGGGATTAATAATAAATAAGCCAGAATATGTTGAAATTCAAAGCAATCGAAATTTGAAAAAAAAAAACTTATGAATAACACTTCTTCTTTTAATACTTTACCACTACGTTCAACGCACGTTCAAGTATTTCCCAAACCTTTTCGTCTCTTTGTCTGAATAGGTAACTGTTCCACTTTATTTAATTAATATAATTGTTACTTACACCTGTTGGCCAGAGGGACAGCATTTCTCCGATCCTCAGCCATAATAAAAATAACACAACTGTGTGCAGAACAAAATTAAAATAATAGTGTTATTTAATACTATTAAGAAATGTGACAATCAGAGAGCGTGTTTTCCGGCAAACATATTTTTAACTGTCTGGGATTAGAGATGCCCCCGGAATCCTTGCAACCACCTTCAGGAAACTGACCAGTTGACCAGTTACAGCATACGTGGACCAGCTGAAAGAATGAAAGTTTGATCTGCAATATGATCTAGCACCGATGTTACTAATAGGTCATGATGGATAATCTCTTTTCCAACAGGAACGAGAAGAAAACTGATTCATCTGCAGAAGCTGACTATTTTGTCAAAAAGTAGATATCTAGTGTAGGTGAACAGTGCATACATACATTAAAATAAGCTGTGAATAATAATATTCTTTTGGAAATAAATAACGATTATACTTAACTTGTATAAAAATATATAATAATGATCAATAATTACAAACGTATTTATTAGTGATCCTATCAGAAAAAATATTTCATTGATGTATATTAAAATATAATCTGGTTGTTTACAAGCATCTGGTAACAATCAAATTTAAGTTATAATAGAATTTTTCTTCAATAACTGTAAATTGACTTAGTGGTAATACTATTTATATTAATAACCAGAAAATACTTTGTATAAAATCATAATTCCTTGAATTAACAACATGTTTCCGGGCCAGTTGTTCTTACTATCATTTACAGAAGAATCATATTCAAAAATTTGTCATGAAATGAGTTCTTGGTTGTACATTTAGTTGTCAATTATTTTAGAATTGTAGAATATGTTTTAGATCACGATTTATTATCAAATTATCATTCTAAACATTTAATGTATGGACTTCTTAACTTAGATAAGATAAAATAATAATTAGGAAAGGCACTAGGCCAGGCAAAGCCTAAACATTATAATAATAATCCGATAAAAGAGAAATCCTTTGCCACCCCTAACCTCTTCTCTCCCTATGAGCACCGTTATGGCAGATCCCTAGAGACGTGACTCATATTATTCATCTAGCTCGACCAACGTAACCACGTGTCCATTTAAAATTTTAGCGTCATCCCTCTCTCCGTGCGACCATTAATCGTGAACATATAGAAATAGATTACCACATTTATGTGTAAGATGATAAAATACTATTCTTCAACCGACAATTCAATTGACAATCCTAAAAAATAATTTAAAAATAATATTTCAAAAAATGTTAACAATTTCGCTGCAGTGGTGTTTATAAACCAAAATTTTGGGATTACGATATGGCATATACAAGTCGGACAGGCAGATCTAAAGAAACTAGTTTTAAAGAACATAAAGGTACCTCACTAACAGTAACATTTCAGAATATACTAACCATGTTATGAAAAATAACCAAACATTCAACAATACAAAAATAGGTACCTACAGATCCTACACAAACAGACATGCGGCCTAAAACAACATAATTTAGAAACGCTTGAAATTTATAAAGACATAAAGACAACAAATAACATCATCGATCATCAAATACAACCCTTCACTTCACCCCTTCTCATAATGTTCCCTCTCTCCCACCACCCAGGCACCCCCTCCACTTTCATTGAACCGCAACCCATACACCAGACATTTACTCCTACACACTTCAGTTTCAACTCCCTGAGAGAGGAAACGAAAGTTTCCGAAACATGTTGTGTGACACTCTAAAATAAATAAAAATTGTGTTTTCTTCATAATTGTTATAACTATTCTTCTTTCAAACCATCCCTTCGGTCAACTCCTAGTGCCACACTCAGTCTTGAGCCATGCGGAGTACTAGTTGTTTAGTCCACAGATGTTATATCGGTCTCTACGTGTTGAACAAAGAACTTCTTAATTTAAAATATAATTTTTATTTAAAAATTGCACCACGCACCTAATATTTCAGGTATTTATTACTACTATACAGTTTTGAGAGGAGCAGTTCCTCCCATCATAAGGCAAAGTCAATAATACTCCCGCATTATTGATAATACTTGACTGCTTCTTTGGAACATATAGGAGTAATAAATAACTCGAATATTGCGTATGTAGTAGTGATGGGTTCGCTCTGTACTATGTACTATACGGTATCACCACACACTATATTAAGGCATACACACCTTGTTTTCGACACGGTACTGCAACCCAGTACTTTAACTACACATGAACACATACTCACACATAAGCCCTGATTATGGATCCTGCAATGGGACCCGAAACGTCATGTAGATAGGTCACATATGCACGGCAGAATATTCCAGAAATCTACACAAAGAAAATGCGCACTACAAACTGTACACTTCAAATTTCAAACTGCACGCTCAAATCTTGTGAAAATTTTTGACCTATTTATATTATGTAAGTTGATGTAGCTAAAACGACTCTTTCAAATTCAACCCTCCTGAGATTTTTAGCTACTTGCACAATTTTGTAGTACTACAATTAGTTTACTTCATGTAGTTCATTGAATGTACTGCGTAATATTTCGGTACCTACTACAAATGAAGCGCACACTTTATAGTCTTCAAATTGGTGAATGTGTGTGCGTTTATTCTTCATTCTGAAATGAAGTTTTTCCCTTCACTAGGTTGTAGTATAAAATTTAAATAAAAATTTAAATGATGCACCTGAAAGTGATTGTCATGTCATTCAATGATATTTATGAAATTTTTGTTTAGGTCCTGGTTTATATTTTTATGTTCCTTTAGTATATGGAATAAGTGTCGCATCAATATTCTTACTATTTTCAAAATAAGTTAAATATTTGTTCTAAAAAATAGGACTGGTGTTTTGAGATAAGTCTCAAATCATTGATCACTGGATCACTAGGCGAGCGTCACAACCAACAAGCCAGTCTGACTAGAACAAGGTACTTCTATAATTATGGTTTTGGCAATCCTTCCTATCCAGGGAATCTTCAGTATGCATCTACAGATCCAAATCTCAAGCGCTTCGATACTATCATTTTTGCCTTCTTTTAAAACGTGTGTGGAAGTCTTCATAGGGTGGCCCAGGCCTTATGACTTTTATTATCAATTATCAAATTTTTGAAAGTTTTATTTAGGTACATATTATGTTCTAAATCAATTTCATTTATATATTCGAATGGACTATGCTAAAGACATTTGTAGTCATATAAATATACAATAAGTTTCCTATATAAATTATAGATAGAGACATCTATAATTTATCTTAATTAATAATTCTCCCTTTATAGTTCTTACATATATCGTCTATATCAAGTGAAGAGTTTCAAATACTTCGATGTTATTACATATCAGGATGGAAAGCAAGAATGTGAATTGGATAGGAGGATAGAAGCCGCAAGCAGGTAGAACGATCTCTGTATTATCCCGCACTTAGAAAAGCGGAGCTCAGTCGACGAGCAAAGTTGGCAGTTTACAAATCAGCTTTCAGGCCAACCCTAGTGTACGGCCATGAGCACTGGGTCATGACTGAAAGAACCCGCTTAAGGCTACAGGCCGCCGAGATGGGATTTCTAGTATGAGGAATAGTAGGAGTTACCAGAAGGAACATAATCAGAAATAATCTCATATCATCTCATCTTATCTTCTTCCCTCTGTCTTATTCGGGTTGGGGACACACTGCATCGACAAAGCGCCTCCATTCATCCCTATCTTGCGCTGATTGCGCGGCCTCTGCCCTTTGTAGTCCCATCCTTTACTCACACAGTTTCTGGAGTTCCCTCGCCCAACTGTGTCTGAATGGCCCACTGAACGTCCAGGAACAGTACAACCTCAGGAATCGCACTCAGTATTATCTTAGGAATTCAGTCATCAGACATTCTTAGTACGTGCCCAAGTCACAGGGTAGCAGTGGTTCAATGTTTTGATCGTCTCGGATCGTCGAGTTTCTTTTTCGATCCCATTTCGTAATTCATCTCAAGTACTTCATTTTAGCAGCTTAGACTCTAGAGCGTGTTCGATCGTTTAGCATCCACATCTGGTGACCCTACGTAAGCGTCGGTATCAGAAATAATCTAATAAGATAATGACCCGAAAAAGAACTCTTCTTAACGTTTATCGCGTTACGGTGGCTGGGACATATCTTGCGAATGCCGGCAGGTAGGCCGCCAAAGCGGCAAGACCCGAAGGCAAAAGACCAAGGGCCGGTCCGAGGAGGAGCTGGCGGAAACAGTTGCAGGACTGCTGTAAAGCGAGGTTGCAACTTAATTGGGCTGATGTGGAGAGCGAAGCCCAAAATAAGAAAAGTTGGAACCTTTCATGCGGTGCAGAGACCCCGATCCAACAGGATAAGGAATAAAAGATAAATAAGAATAATAATTATCCCTCTGTGGACAAATTAAAGTAAATGTTTTCTCAGACGGACATTAAAAAATATTGTTACGAATTTAATTATTTCATTTGAAGGACCATGGAATCGGAGGTAATGTTCGTGTTCATACACGCAATGATTGATTCTTTGATCGAACTTTTTTTATATTACTATTCTGACCAGGCTGCCAGAGTCGTAACATTAATGTGGCCCGAACTTGGGACCACCGCCCGCCGATGGGGTCTGGGGGTATGAAACGGAAGCCTAAAAGGGTGGGTAGTGGTCTTTTACGGTGTAATACAAAAGAATAAAACGTATACAGGCTGGATTTATGATTGCGTATTTACGATAGGTATACCCACCCACATATATTTCAAATGTTTTTTGGTCTTTCAACTAATAATCATAAATTACAGATCTCCCAGTCTGACCACATTACTAATGAATAGGTAATAAGATGCATGAATAGGTAATAAGATAGCTAATAAAATGTTTCCAATGACGAATAGCAACATATTTCGGACACATTCTCCGCAATGAGAAATATTGACTGTTTTGTGTTTAGTAGTGTCAATTCAGCGTACTGAAAGATGAAATTATGTAATTGAAAAAAATAACAACGATAAAGAGCATTTTCATTTTATGAATAAAATATAACTATAGGATCCATTGGTCAGAGCATATCCGAAACGACGAGATGTTGAGCCGGGCGAAAAAGGAGGCTCCTGAACAGAATCGCCAAACAACGAGCGATTTGGATAGGCCATAACATAAGGTACCCAGACCTGCTTTTTACCAATGTCGAGAGAAATATTGAAGGCAATAATCGTAGACGTTGCCCAAGATCAAGCTACATAGATCAGCTGTAGTACCTAAAATATGAAGAGGCTGGCAGGTGACAGAGAGAAATGAAGAGATCGAGTACTTGGTGCAGACCAATCTTAGGATTACGACCCAAAAAAACATATACGATTATATATATTACAACACAGAAAAGATCTATTAATTCATACATCGAATATAAACTATCCAAACGAATTATTTAAAAAAAATTGTTTTGATACAATTCAAAGCATTTAGTTTAGGAATATTAATTAAATGTATGAGAAAATGATGGTAAGAAAGTTATTTGATGCAAGTATCGATAACACCACAAAGAGAGAGCTAGAGATTAGTAGTCATGATGCACACCTAGTGATGTGATAATCAGTGGTTCGAGCCCCATTCCAGGAAACCAGCAAGTAAGTCCTATTTTCATAGCACCGACTTTTGGCTTAGTTTGAGAATAGCATAGAGAAGTATATTGATGCGGCATGTATTCCGTGTTCGCATGTGAAGAAGTCCTACAGATGTGTCTCGAGTGATGCCTACCATATTTTTTGTACAATCAGTCGCTTATTAAAAACTTCTACAAGGTATCTCACTAACACGTATAATTAATAAAAAACAAATTGATGATCCTTATATGATGATAAACTATCTTCGATTGCGTTAAGTTTCGTAGCAGCTTATTTCAGAAAAATTCATGTTGAAAAAAATTCAACAGTAAATATAATTATTTATGCCGTTCGTTTTTTGTGGAGCAATTATAGAAATGTTATTGTAAAAACTATAGTATAAATTACAAAGAAAGTACTTGGATACAAACACAAACATGCGGACTTAAACGTAATAAAAAATTAAACCGAAACTAAACATTACATGAAAAATTTTCATTTAGTTTTGGGATTTTTTTTTTCAAATAGAAATTCGAACATGGAATATATGTCGCATCAATATTTTTACTATTTTAAAATTAAATTAAACGCTTTTGTTTGAAAATAGTACTAACTTGCCGGTGTCCTGAAAATTGGGCTCACCACCGACCGTTGGATCACTTGGCGAGGATCATAATTACACCAACAAGCTACTCAACGTACTTACCTACTACTTGATACCTACGTTGAAAATCAATTCAAACATTTTATTTGTATTTATCGTTATTTATCTTATTTTATGTAGTTTAAACCTACTTAAGATTTATTTTAAAGCTCGAATCCCAAAAAACGACGCATTAAAACTGTGAAAAAATATTATGTTTTTTTTAAAAGATTTTATCTCCCTTGTAACCGATTTCAAGTTTTTTATTGGTCATTCACACCAAATTAGGGAGGGAAGATAAAATTTTTGATTTTGCCACATTAAGTGAGTAAATGTTTAGACTCACTCATTGATTTGTGTGACTCATTATTTAGCTTGAACAAATAATACATTATTAAAAAAATATCGTTAATACAAGATGGTACTAAAAAATTCCATAAAAACAAGTATTATAATGCGTCTACATATTTACCTAGTGCGTGACTAATCACGTGGAGAAAAATTGCCTCTTACGCCAAGTGGTTTCCAAGGGGATAGAACATCTGTAATCACACGCTTTGGCCATTAATCTCGGCCGCACTAAACAACTTAAACCAACTTTTCCAATAAAGGCCAACTGAGCCCCAGGGCGCCGACGTGCTCGCGGGACGGACGTCAAACGCGGGCGTCGCGACGTCTGACCAGACGTCTCTCCGTCACGGACTCCGCGACGCTACTGTTTCAAACTCCGGCAGCCCTCGCCGAGAGATGTGTCAAATCTTTCTTCTGACATTGCGCATGTTCCTTTTTTGAATGTTCAAGTAATGCTAACTTATTTTCAAATGAAACTACGTATCTACGGTGGCAGTGGAGCAGATTTTTTGTACGAAACAAATTTTTATCCGAATTAATTTTTATTTGAAGACATATTTGTTTATCAGAACAGAATTTTTGCAATTAAATTTGTTTTGACAAAATAAATACTTACAACATGTAAAACAGAAATCACGCTAGTAAAAATTGATTCATTACGTTAAATAATCGAGGATAAAAATCCTTTTTTCACCATAATTTCATGATACAAAAAATATTTTTACATTCACCAACATAACTGCAGTGCGTAAAATTTATTCTGCAATGCAGTGCGTAACATTAAAAGGATCAACCGGTCTTAAATTCTCGATAAATGTGAAATTTTAAAAGCATCATTGGTGGTAGAGTGGAAAATTCGAAAATGATATTATGTTTTTTTTAAATATAATTAATCGTCATTGTTGTTTGATATTATGTTTTTTTTAAAATATAATTAATCGTCATTGTTGTTTGAAAATATACGTTTTCAGTTGTCTAAGATTTTGTCACTTATTAAATAACTATTCTATCCAAGTATTTTTTTTAATTATATTAATGTAATCCTAATTCAAGAAAATTCCTAAGAAACTTACATTATTAAGTAAGAAATACTATTCCAATTAGAATATCAAAATTAGTAACTTCTAAAAATATTATTCATATTACCTGCTTAGAACTCTTATGCTTGTACAATTATATTAAATTATTACTTTTCAAACATGTACACAATACTTGCTTCGTGTGCCTATATTCACTGTAAACAATCTCAGAGATGATCAAAATGATATTCCTGGTAACAATTTCCCATTTGAACAAATACAATAGTGAAAAGAATTCAGACACCCACTTATTCAAAAAATAATTAATGTGAACGTGAATATTATTAAATTATTTTATAAAATTATCCTAAATTACACCTACCTACATCATATGCTTCAAAAATAATCTTCCATCTTTTAAATTTCATATTGAAGTTTTCGCAACACTTTAAGATTATAATCTTATTCAAACAATTCTAACCATTCAAACTTAATGCCTGAGTGTGTCTCCAGTTTCTCCAGTCCAATTTCTATTGTCCAAACGGTGGCTTAGCCGTATTATCTACTTAAGGAACTCCTGGAAAATTGTATAAGATAGTTCAGAAAATGAATGTCTCAATTGTCCGTTAGATATAGCAATCTACGGAGATTATTTATTATTATTCTATGTTGAAACGTTTCAGCGACCTATCAGACCTTATCAACGAACGGACCCAAAGAGAGCGCGAACTTCATTTCCTGGCTTTGAATACAGAACCGAATATCGCGCACACTTACTTAAATAACCTTTCAATCGTACTATTATCTCGCATCAACAATCCCATTGAGAAAGCATGTATTAATCCCTGATTATCAAATATATACACGACACATTTCACAGAACATTTAAGAAGCCGGTGGTATGGTCATACTTCTTCGCCATCTTCTCCAAATTTCTAAGCAAACACTACACACCACTCTCTAAAATTCTGACAAATATTATATCTTACAAATTTTTGTGTTTATTCTATTTTCTTTCTTAAAATAGAATACACACTGAAATAGTTCTAATCTTCTTCTTCTTCTTCTGCTTCATCTAGGACTGCGTCCTGTCATTGCTCGGAGCCTGTTCCTGGGATACAGATGTCCAGCTATCTCGCCATCTTTTATGCGGTCTTCCTGGGAGTCTGGTACCAGACGGCAGCTTGTTCGCTGCTATGCTCACTACTCTCTCAGTGCAAGCTCTCTCCACATGATCTCTCCAGTAACGTCTTCTAGATCTTCCCCATCGGACAATATCCTCGACGTCACAGTTCCTTCGTATTTCGGAATTCCTCACTCGGTCTCGGATTGTCAGTCCCGCAATGGGTCGGAGAGTCTTCATCTCAGTTGTTCTTAGGAGATTTTTTATTCTGGTAGTGTCAGCCCTTGTCTCGATACCGTACGTCATGATTGGGCGGACACAGGTCTTGTATATCTTCACTTTGCTCTCCTTGAGCATATGTTCGTTTCCCCAGACAGCATTTCTCAAGCATCCAGCAATAGTTGCGGCTTTGTTTGCTTGCTCTCTTACTTCTTCGTAGAGGTCGTTACTGCTGGATATCTCGACACCCAAGTACTTGAAGCTCGTTACTTGCTCTATTATTTTATCGTCAATTGCAAGCTCGCATGGTATTGGCAGTTTCGATGTCACCATGCTCTTAGTCTTAGCTACGGAGATTTTCATGTTGAATCTTTGTGAAGAAATATGGAATTTGTGCAGAAGTTTTTGAAGATCGTCTTCGGAGTTGGCTATTAATACCGCATCATCAGCATAGCATATTATATCTATCTTTTTGTCTCCCATGTTGTAGCCTAGATTCATTGTTTTGACATCTTCTATTAGCTTATCCATGATGATATTGAATAAGAAGGGGCTCAAGCTATCTCCCTGTCTGATGCCTACTGCGGCTGGGATTTCTTTCGATAGATCATTGTTTACTTTTATGCGCATTTTGTTGTTAGTATTCAAGTTATGAATAGCCTTGATGATGGGTAGTGGTACATCTTTTTCCGTTAGGATATCTATAACATCTTCTAGAAGCACTCTGTCAAAGGCTTTAGTGAGGTCAACAAAACACATATACGCCGGTTTATTATATTCAATGGATTTTTCCCTTATTTGTCTTACCACGAATATTGCGTCAGTGGTAGACCGGTTTTTTCTGAAACCTTGCTGTTCATCACAATTTTGAATTATGTTCTCCAGTTTTGTTTTTACAATGCTTGTGAAGAGTTTTTGCGATGCGCATAAAAGGGATATTCCTTTATAATTTTTCGGGTTTGTTTTGGAGCCTTTCTTAAAAATAGGGATGGTGATACTCAGTTTCAATTCGTTTGGTATTTCAGATTGCTCTAAGATTTTGTTGAATAGTTTATTTAATTTTTTCGCTACCTTTATGCCTCCATATTTTATGAGTTCGTTTGGGATTTCATCTATTCCGGGAGTTTTTCTATTTTTTAGCTTCTTTATGGCTGAAATCACTTCGTTATTGCTCAGGATTACGTTTGATCCTTCGTCATGGCAGTCGTCCAGCGTGACAGTTCTCGCTTGGTTAGCACTCCCAAGCAAGTTTTCAAAATAGTTTTCCCACTCAGTTATAGATATTTTATTTGTTTGTATGTATTCATTTATAGGCTTTTTTTGTTTTCTAAGCATGTTCCATACCCTTCGCTGTGCTCCGTAAAGATCTCTCTCCGTGTCTCTGGTAAATTTTAGCCAGTATTCCTTCTTTATTTTATCTATTTCAGCATTGACCCTGTTTCGTACGGATTTATACTTTCTGTATTCTTCTGATGTGGGGTTGCTTCTATACATCAGATACTATCCCTCTTTTCCCTTGCTAGGTTTTTTACATTCTCATTATACCATGGTCTCTTATTAAGTTCAGCATTCACATTTACTCTTTTTCTTCCTAGGGCCTCATCTGCAGCATTGTTGATGTTAGTTTTAATCTTTTGCCAAGCATCTTCTACGCTGTCACTTTCGGTCACCCCATTTTGATTCATTTTATCGGTCACTCTGTTGACATAAAGTCCTCTTGTGCTATCATTGATTGTAGATTGAGTTTTGAGATGTATTTAGGTTCCTTGCGTCTTCTCTTTGGTCGCTTCAGTTTCATTTTGCAGAGAACTAGATGATGATCGGAACCTATATTTGCCGAGTATAGTACTCTGACATCATTTATTGTAGAGGGATGGATATTTCTATTCGTTATTATGTAGTCGATTACGGATTTATCTCCCCTTGTGTTTTCAAATGTGTATTTATGCTGCATGTTATGTGGGAAGTATGTATTGCATACTCTCATTTCACATATATCTATCAGCATTTCGCCGTTTTGATTTAAAGCAGATTCGTTGAATCTTTGTTTGGTGCCTGCTAGAATTAATGATTAATTAAAATATCTTTAATTACCGCACAATAAACATATATTTATATTTTTTATTAATTAAAATAAATTATATAAGTCTCACAGAGACGAAATTATTTATATAAGGAATGTGTCTGGAAGTCTTTATAGGATAGCCCACGGCTTATGTATGATCTTTACACAATGTAACGTCCACCAATTCCACCTACTAATATCCACTCATTATCAATTTTTTGGAATACAATTTTTAGAATATTTGAAAGGACTATATCAGAGACATTTATGGCTTTCCATGACATAGTATATTTTTTTAAGCTCGAATAATTTTCTTTTTTAATTTCATCGGAAACGGTTAATATCTTCAAACTCTGTACATAATCGAATTCCTTGATTTAGTATTTTAGTATTTTTTATTGAATGAAATTATTTCTTCTAAAACATTGAGACTATGTGAAAAATGAAAGAAATAAAATATGCCTGCTTATTGCCAGATATCCAACGATAAGAGTTTATGACTTCATGGTTAGTAAATTTAGGTTGATAAAATTCTGATCAATCAATAATAATAATAACATGATAATTTTTTTTCTTTAAGTAATTAATTAGATTTATTTTTTATTCTCTTTCGCGAATATGTTAACTTGCGTACAATAATTGTCTCGATTTTTGTAGTTAAAATATAAATAAAGTAAATTCTCCATTTTATATGTTTATAAAATCTAATCTATAAATTTGGTTGCTAAAACTGTACATCAATGAAATTTAATAATATTTTATGAAAAATAAATGTTAATTTTGGAGAAATTCTATAAATTATTTATTATTAGACTAATACAAATTCATAATACAAAATATTTTATCTTATTGAGTAACTTGTTGGTCTAGTGGTCATGGATCTCGCCTGGTAATCTGGTGATCGGTGGTAAGAATATTGTTGTGATACGTATTCCGTGTTCGCATCTCTATTTAAAAATATATATATATTACACACATATGTATAGATAGCTAACATGAGAGGTATGTATATATAAGTATTAGATGTACATATTAAACATAAATCTTTTTTAAATAGGTATATACAAGAATTACTTTATTTTCAGATAAAGAAATACAGATATTAGCGTAAGTCATACAATATATGTACCTACTACAAATTTACTAATCTTTTTTTTTTATTTAATAAAGATTTGAACACGGAAAAAGTATCACATCAATATTCTTACTTTTTTCAAACTAAGTTAAATGCTTGTGTTATGAAAACAGGACTAACTTGGTAGTCTGGAGTGAAGTTCGACCCCGCGACCTTTGGATCACGAAAGGAGAGTTCTAAACACAAGACCAACAAGCTACTCTTATTCAATCGTATATTAAAAATCAATTGATATTTGGTGCTTCCATAAAGTAGGTTTATATATCTACTATTTATTAAATACAAGATAACATGGCATATTGACTTTGGCACAGGATTATGAAAGGTAAGAAAAGACAGCTGTCAAAATATACTTTAACTTATGTAAGAGTAGATGAGTTGGGTTACTTTTGAGGGTTAGTAATAATGGAGGAAAATTCACATTCCATTACGTTCAATCCATTAATATGTAGAATAAATCTTTAATAGAAAAAGTAAAGTTTAGGAAAAATTAACCGCAAAACATAGCAAATCAAATTGTGTAAATATATATAATGGCATTAAATACGATTTATTTGAACGCTTTATGGATGACCTGAATAAGAATAAAAGTCGTAAATATTAAGTAGATACCTACAACAAAAAAGAAAAAATGAAATATGTGCAAATGACATACCTGGAATATGTACAATCTACTCATATATGAATATAATGGCAAGGATATCATAACACATCTTATATATACAGGTATATCAAAACGGAAATACGTACAGGAATAGAATGGCATGAATATACAATAGTTTATTGATGTTACGCCAATACCAAAATACGTAGAAACAATAGAATATAATATATTCCTATAAGAGTGTATTAAAAAATCCTAAAAATAAACAAAGATCTATATTTTTATTATAATTTATCACCGAACCACATAGTCATTAAGTGTGATAAAATGACATAAAATTTTATAGATGAGTAAGATTTTTTTAATTTTTTAGAATATAACTGTGAAAACAATCATTCAAATAAAATATAAATAACATAAACTTACGTAATAGTATTGAGTTTTTTAATAAACTATATATTTAAATATTTATTGAAATTATAAAAAGATATATAGTTTAACGGGATGGTAAGCTAAAAGGAATAACGCACTATCAAAACCTCTCGAAATTTCTCGAAGACAACAGCACAATGTAACACTTTGAAGTCATCTAGAACACTCTCGTAAACACTGAAAAAGTCGAGCGACCACTAGAAGTCTGAATAAAATCATCGAAACGTCTAAAAAGCGGAGCGAGTTCATTGTTTTGACTATTGACATATATGACATTGAAATCCAGCAACAATACAGTGTGGCGGGCGAGTACGGGGAACGACAATAAATTAAGCAGAGTACCCAACTGGTACAAAAAATCTATCTGTTGGAAAAATATTTACTTTCTACTTATTTCGTTATGCACATTATGAAAATGTTGCGATTTACGAGTATAGCCACATATATATATTATTCTATAAATGATACGGGTCGACTTTTTAGTGATGCCACATTCCAAGAATGTGTTATATATCGATACAAGTCAATGTGTGGGTTAACGCAAGGAACAGTCAAAGTCATATGACCGCTTCACGCTAGATGTAAAGCAACAACACGCTTAATGTCAGTGTCGCATAGCATCGGTTATGTATACAACGCGCGGAGTATTTTTGTTTAAAATAAATATAAATTGAATACATTGATAATAATTATTATTAAACTTGAAATTTTACAGTGGTTTTTCATTATATAAATAAAGTTAAGTGTACTTTTCGCTTTCAACTAGTTTTTTTTCTTCACCTGCTAGTTTCATCTGATGAAGGGCATCGACATAGTCATATTAGTTATTAACATGTTATTAATATAATTTCATTCCCTAACCATTAAATAATTAATCATGAAACAAATTTATGTACAAATATGAGAATATAGAACTACCGAGTGGGTCTTTGGGCCATGATGATGACAAATCTATGTAATATAATTATATTGTAATAAATAAAAATTAATACTATCAACATATTCATCTGTGGCCGATGTATAATATCACGAATAAATAATAATAAAAAATATTAAATCTATTTTAATTTTCAATTATCATCTTTATGTTATACGATTAATTACAAAAACCTTTGAGTAGTAGTAGGTACATCCTAAGTGACCCCAGAAAAATCAAACAAGAAATGTTCCAGATTCGTATCCTATGGCCATCAAATATTTTTCGATAAATAGATTTTTTGTATAATTTTGAAGTGATTCAACTAATTTACTCCAAATGTCACATGAATATGTTCAAAAAATTTTACCTTGACATTAATTTTTTTTACTAAGAAATTGTACCTATCTTATATCTCAATTTAAAAAAAGAACGTTTAATTATGATTATCTTAAATAAAAATTCTCGAACATGTATCTCATCATACTATGAATGATTGCAACATTTTTTTAATGAATATATTAATTAAATTCTTATAATAAAAACTCCGAAGTCTTATGACTTTCCAATACTCGTCACGACGCCGGGATCCGTGGGTACGGACGATAAAGAAATATCTTCGTCAAAATGCCCTCCGTGGCGCAAGACGTTCCGCGCTATAAACGTCAAAATTTGAACTTGGAACGCCCGCCCACCATTTACCGCCCTTATTTATCGCCGGAATCGGAAGGAACGGCGATTGGCGCCAAAGTGTGTACGGTTCAAAAGTGTCGAGTTGGCGCGCTGAACGAATCCCGTAAAAATTCAATCAACACACTGCTTCAATGGCGGCCGTTGGATAAAATGTACTGCCAGCCCGTGGGAACAGCGATTCTCGCAACTTTATACAACACACACTGCGACAGCTTGGCCGCGACAAACTTGGTGGTCTAAAGTTTAAATCTTTAACGTAAAAAGTACACATACTTGAGGTTTATTTCCAGAATTTCAAAGTACGAATATTGATGATGACCATACATAATTAATGATTTTACTGTCACGGGGTCGCGGCTGTAGGAGACAAATGGAATACTTATAAATTAATGTTTTTATTAAAACTGTTCTTTAATTTAAACTGACTTCGCACCAATCACTGGTTTATGGAACAATTTAAATTCAACGTCTGTGAACACTTATTACGCTGTCTCTTATCACGCTGATCGCTGTCGAATGCCTAGTAGGTACATACTTATAATTCGCAATAGTCGCTCGCTTTCCATAAAGTCGCAGACTGTCGTAATAAACTGTATTCCCCTTTGTCGACTCTTGTATATGCAGTTTTGGGTTTCCAGACGTTTCGCGAGCTTGGTTGACATTTCCACCGTTTATTTTGATCCTTGCAGTGATTTCTAATTTAATGTAAAACATTTAGAATTCTAAGAAATATTCGATTATATGTAATATTCTCTCTGTCTCTATAGTCTCGTGACGTCAATTATTTGAACGAATTAAAATATTGTAACATGTTATTAATTATGGTCATTATTACGTTCGTTGGACATATTAATGTAATAAGTAAAACGAATATTTTATACGAACCGCATATTTTATTGAGAAGCGTATCTCGATGACAGGGGAATCTCCTAATGATGCTGAATTAGACTTCAGCGAAACGTCGAGATTTGCTTCTCAATAATATATACGGTTCGTATAAAATATTCGTTATATAACACATAAATTATAACACGTGTATGAATTTATATGTGTTATATTTTATGTACAACTATTGTGTAACTTACCTTTCATTAATTCTTGAAATAAAAATATCGCTTATGATCGTTTATTTTTCTTAATTCTCAGATATTTTTATCTTTTATCAAATTCTCCTCCTTTCACTTACTCATTTATACGTGTTTTTTTCTTGTGTCATAAATGTTATTATTTTAAAATCAATTGAATTAAATTTATAATAGAAAAACTTAGTTAAATATATTATTTTGTGATTAACTAAATTCATATAATTTCTTAAATTTTTTATATTTATTTCCTATTAGTGCATACTTTCATTAAACCTCAATTTAATATGAGAACTTTTGAGTGATTTATAATAATATGTTTTAATTGAATTTGGACACTCTGCATTAACTAGTACGGCAGGTATCACTGATATTTTTATTGCTTTTAGCTCTATGACAGAAGCTAGTGTGTAACTCAACTCTCCCACAGGAGGCGGTAGAAGAAGTCTGGCCAAATACTTGAAGAGTCTATTTAAGTGGTGACTGTAGCTGAGGGGTCTGAAGCTGGCAAAATAGCGTAGGATGAGTAGGTCCTGGAGGTTCTCAAGTTAGACCACTCCCAGACAAATTTCCACCCAAGATAAGTACGGGGAAAATAATATTATTACATTATATTTGCTGGACGATTCATTTGCGCCATTCACAATTTCATTGAGTATTTTTTGGTGTTTCTGAAATTTTAAAAAACATTCAGGCATGCTATAAAATAAGTATAACGGAGTGCATTTCATTATATTTATCAATTTAAAAAAATAATGCGATATATGTCGTTATGTTTATGTATATTGTGTCATGGGAATTAGAAATTTTCGCTCATAGATGGTTATAATATAGTTCCATCAAATATTTGAAAAAAACAGATAAAGAACATACACACAATATTCAAACATTGTATCGTGTGTGGATGTTCTTAGGATGAGATTGGTGAACATTGCATTGTGTAAAATGATCACTCAAGCCAGCTAATACACGTCGTAAGCCCTGTGGCCATCTTGTAAACACTTCTATACATGTTTCCCATATAAATAGCTTCGTGAGGTGGTCAGACTATGACTATGACTGATAAAATATGACTGTGACTGATAAAATATGACTGAAGCGTCTACGCGTTACTCTAAAGATGGGTCAAGGTCGAGTAAAATGAAGACACAACGATGTTTAATCGTGAGAACATTTCGTCATTCATTTTTTAGGGAGGGAAAGAGATATATGTACACCGTATATATGAGATATATGTAGGAACTGCATATAGTCAAATATTTCCCAACACTCCCAATGTTTTAAAATAATAAGAAACACCATGAAACTGGTAGAAAATACGGACAAAAAAGAGAAGGTTCAAGAAATAAAGGTCCTTATATAAACAATGGGAACATCTATATTATTAGGCAATATTTTTTTCACAGTTGGCGTTGTTATGAAAACCAGTGAACTGTGAAATCGTTTGATTTAAACTTAAGTTGATAAAAATTGATAAAAAAAAGATTTATGAAAACTGACGCGGATAAACAAGCATAGACGAAACGGCATGAGTAATGAGTATCTATCTACCTGTTTCTGGAATATTCTAACCTGTGCAATGAATTAGTTTGCGAATTATGGAATAGTGTTCCAGATAAAGTTTGTGTCCAGTGACTTTGCGTGTAAATAAAAGTTTAATTAATTTATAGTATTAAATTTCGCCTCCCACTGCTGCAAATTCGTGAATATTATAAAATACGGTGAGAATGAAAACAAAGCTCATATCGAGTTTCTAAAATGTACAACAGCGGAGGGGTAAAATATGTTATTCTCGGAGGGTGTTTCTTGGTATGTGCTAATAATATGGTGTTTCTAGATGTTTTGGGAATGATTTTCAAGATTTTATAAATAAGATGCATTCGAGTTGTGGATAAATTTCATTAAAATATGTAATAATTGTTTCATAAAAGTTTCAAAAACTTTTTTTTATTGATGGGTAAATTTTAAAATAATTTTAAGATAGATTACATACATCATTCAGTCATTCAATCTGAAAAAAAGCTAAAACATCATTAAGTATGAAAACGAAGCAATGATAAAGATGTAAGTATGAAAACATTTCAGGTATATAAATGTACAGCAACGAGTTTGTAAAGTGCATATAACTCGTCTTAGAAATATTATTACAAAGGTAATGCCGTATTTGGTCTGCTGTCCGGTCTAATAATTACAATGTAGTATTTATATTTTTAATTATAAACTATAAAATTTTCTTTATTTTCTCGAGTCAAGTTTGTTACAAAAAAAGATTTAAAACTAAATAACAACGGATTCAAGGTAAGGCTCGTTAAGTTTTACACGTAGAGCATAAATGCCAACGTAATAATAATTATTTTTCTTTCACGAAACGGCATGTAATAAAAGAAAGAAATTTTTTATTGAATGTTTGCTTTCTGTATGTCGTCAAAAGCGAATAAATATACACACATTGCCGAGGAAATCTAATAAAGGCTCGAGTGTGTCGGTGTTATCTGAGGAGGCTAAGGCGGGCACCCCTTTCAAACACATATTTGGTTTTATGAGGAGGAAAAGCTTACACAAGTGAAAACAATATTTGGATACTGATATTGCCGAGTACAATGGAGCGACTCGGTCGTATTGTTATACTGAAAGGCCAATGCTTTACTCTAAAATTGATTCAAGAGACCTGAAAAGGAAAAGGTAAATTTTGAAAATGTCAAAGACATTACAGAAATCAGAACCATTTATGATACGATCCAATATTGATTTTAGAGGAAATGTTGTATATAGAACGATATTTGTTCTCATGGTTATCGAATATAAATAAAAGTCATGATTCGTGGCTGGAGGTTTCATTGCTTTGAAAGAAAGGTCACACGGGAGTGAATATAAATATTCATTGAGATACTGTCTAAATAGATATATAACATTGGTTCTGATTTTAAAATAACAATAATGAAACCCATAAAATGTTTCTTTTGAAACCAGCTTTTAAGGACATAGATGTTTGAAGTTTTATCATCTATATCATTAACAGCCATTTTATATCCATTGGTGGGTGAGGCCTCTTTTCAATTGTATTGTACTATTCTCTTTTCATTGTTGTTCGCTTTTATTTCAACCATTCAATTTTATTATTATGAATTAATTGAAATAATGTTAAGGTCATAAAACATCGGATGTTTTATACGAACTACAAATTTGACTATTGCATCAGATTTGATAAAACAAAAATCCTGTCTATAGAACCATATGACGTACTTAGATTAGTAAGAGTGTCCATTGAAAATTACAAACATCCAAATTTCAAAAGAGACGACAGTTACAAATTATTATCAAATATTTGGCGACCTGTTTTCACTACTATGTTTCCACCTTTAAAATACGACGTAGAAAAGCCCAGACAAAAGTCAGTTCATATTGCATCAGTAGCACACTAATGGCTCCCGACTTTGAAGGAAGTACACTTCCTTGCAGTGCTTTCGACCGCGCAAGAAATAATCATTACGTCCTTGACCCCTGCGAAGATAGGGCAATCTTCCTAAGTGCTGTGATATGACCCCAGTGAAACCGAGAATTGAATCTCAACACATCCATACGGTTTATATTATCTGTTGTACCAATTAGGTTTCCGATACCTTAATATGTCAAACAACCGTAAATCTTTATATAATGTTTGTAAATTAATGAAGAATTACGATTATGTAATTTATGAAACCAAGAATTAGCTCTATTTTAATTTTATTTAAATCTATTTTTGTATACGTATTAGTACTAGCAGATTCCTAGTTTTGGCTACGAAGTCGATAGTACTGTGTGAATATGAATCTTTGGGTCTTAAATCTTAAGAATAAGAAGAGCGCCTGGAGAAACAAGAAATATTATTCAAGTATGAAAAATCGTAAATCTTCTTATAACTTCCATGGTGGAACTAATTTACACAATAATTTATACAATAATTCTAATTTGGACTATTTTGTATTTTAGGTATAACCTTAATTGTTAACATTGACTTGCAACATAAAAAATTTGTATTTTAAAACCAATCGAAGCTGATTAATCTGCATAGTGAATGGACATCCACCGCATTCCCAGGACCGTTTTATGAGCGAAAGCTCCCATATCGGCCCTACTCATACGTCGCCAGGTTGTCAATTTTTTTACTAATGGCCCTTCCCGTGCGGCATCGTATAAAGGGCGACGCCGCAAGGTTCGGGCCGCAAAAGTCCATTCAATATTCCTCCTCCAGAATCTTCTCTATTTATTTATAAAAAAAATACATGGTGGATTGAGTGGGAAGGAGAAACAGTGAGGGATGGGTTGAAAGGATATTGGGATACTCTCCCTATAGGGAAAGAACAAAACAGAAAAGGGGACAGTTCAGTCCAGACGTCCGCAGGTCCACAGTTGACAGTCTCATCCACAGATTATCGTAGATTAAATTGCACATAATCAAGTAAAGTAAGTTAATAGAGAACTATTTGGATTTAATTACTCAATGGCATCTGATTCTAATATGTCTTCATTAAGCCAGAATAAAAATGATTTTTTTAAAACCGTTTAACTTTAAAAAAATTAAGAGGTTGTTGTAATAATAAGTTAAAATAATACTAAAAAGGCAAATAATTATTCGTTTTATTCGAAATCATAAAGAAATATACTATTTCATGTATTATTTATTTACGATTACTTGAGAGCTTTCAGTGTTTTGTAAAACATCTGAGGCTGTACAAGATTCGAATTATTGGCATCAGATGATAGTATGGAAAAATAAATCTTCACCAGTGAACTTTTCCATAATTTAGTATTTTTCCGAAACAGCGAGGCTTAAAGCGCTTCCAAAGTCTCGCTACAGTAATCCAATCATATTTTTCGAAAGAAACAAACAAATCCAGAAAACAAATCATAATAAAGTTATATCATTACGAATGTATTTTTTTCTAGATTTCTGAGCTTTCTATTTTTCGAGCTTATTTTTTGCTCAATTTGAGGAAACAATACGAAACTCAAGCCACAGGTGCTGGCGGGGTCCGGAAATGGAAATTAATGGGAGGACGGAATGTGAAATGTTTGCAATACAAAAACGCAATGTTTTTATTTTATCATTCCAGCATCTTGTATCTGGTCTTGCTCTTCCACCCTTCAAGTGTTTTTTGTCTTACGTCAAATGTTGCTCTGGTAGAATTTTTCTTCATTTATTATTCATTCATCTTTCTTCCACACATATTTAGGCGAAGGGTAAATAAATCGCAATATTTTGTTTCATTAGATCAACACCAAAAAGTGGATACCAAAAAAATGTTAACCATCAGGACATTTTCAGTATTATTGATTTTTAATTGTTATTTTTTACATATATATTTTTATATATCTTATATTTTTTACATATAAAGGTTAATTTTAAAGGGGTTTTCAAAATTTTATTACACCTTGTTGTAATGGTTCTTGGTTGTGACCAGCTTGCCGTAACCAGATTTATTATATTCATTCATTAGTAATTTGTTTCGTAAATTACCCTTCAAGAATTTTATAATATTATCATTCCTTGCTCACCTTCGCATTATTTTCGCGCTTATCATGCGGTTGTAAATCATTATCATTATCATTACTATCACTTTCATAATTTAAGTTGTTATCATTTTCATCATCATTAAAATCATTTTCATTCCACGTATGCATCTATCAAAAACAATTTTACTACATTCTGTTTTCCATCATGCCGTTTCTTTTTTATTATTTGTTTATTATCAGGACATTTTGTGGATAAATACAAGTTGAAAATAAAAAAGATATAATATTGAAATTTGTCGTTTATATTTAAAAAAAAATATGCAAAATATCTCTACTCTGCTTAACTATACCGAAGTATACGCTAAAAGAGATATGTTTATCAGGCAGTAATAAAAGCAATCACCCAAAAGATTTTTTCACATACTTAAGTGTTTCATAAGACGTTACTTGTGCAAATGAAGAAATTTGTCATACGCTCTGTAAGCGATTTATTTAACGCGAATAAAAAGTAAAATTCTCCTCTAATTAAAGCTTCTCTTCTAATTAATAATAATAATTAATAAGATTCTCTTCTACTTAAAGCATTTGATAAAATAGAGTCAACTCACAACTGAAGGACCGATAAAAATATTTAGATGGGAATAGCTAATAAGGACGAAATAAAAAAGGCACATGTATAAATGCTTCTTGATAGTACACCGGGAATATTTAAATGTTTCAAGAGAATCGCATTCAGTGATTCAAAACCTAAGTGAAAACAATGTTAATATCCGCCAACAATTTTTTGCAATGCCAATAAAATAATACAGCAATATTCCGGGCGACAGAGTAAGAAAAACGATGATTTAAAAATTTAAAAATTAGAAATAAAAAAATGTGTTCAAAAGAATAAAACTTAACTAAAGTTAGCATAAATTGTTTTGAACAAAGTGATTTCTCCAGGGTAAGAGTAATCAGAATATAGGTATTAAAAATAATATTTAGTTAAAAAATGTCGTCACAGATATACGGTATTGCCCTTGAACCTGTGCACTAGCCTTAAAGTTATTAATCTAGATATCATTCCTAAATTGTATTTATTGATATGTGATACTTTTTTATTATTTTGAATATTATTTACAACTTATGTCTCATTCAATATCTTTTATCATTAAGTTATTATTTATTTTGAAAAACTGTATTGTGTATTATGTAAAAACTTACTAATACACGTAAAAACTCATTCCTAAATTGTAGGTATTTATTGATTTGCGACAGTCGTTTTCTTATGAATATAATTTACATTTCATTTTATAAATAAAGCCATTATTTATTATTAATTTATCATAAAAAGTGTATTACGTATTGTGTAAAAACTTGTTAATATGGAACTCATTCCTTAATTGTTTTTATTGATTGGCGTTAGTCTTTATATTGCTCTGAATATTATTCACAATTTATTTTATCATTATGTCATTAACATTTTTTATTAATAATTTATCATTAAAAATGTATTGTGTAATTGTATATATCATATTCAAAATGTTCATAAAATATTCATACTTCGTACTTTATTTCAATAATGACCTGTTGATGGTATGTTTGTTAAAAATATTTAATATTAAAAGAAAAATTTTATGAATTTTTCGTCCAATCTTCTAAAATGCCGAAAGCTTTTACATACGCTTGTAAATAAATGCTTTGATGTTTGAAAGAATATGTATGCTTCATTACATTACATTACATTACATGCATTACATTACAATTATAATTAAAACATAGTAATTTTGAACATTAATATGAATCACCAGGTCAAATAAAAAAATTAATTTACCAAGGCAGTTTTTCGGTGTATTTCATGAATTTCACGAATTTAAACGATTGTAAACATGTATAATCAAGTCAATTAATATGTATTTCAATTCAAACTATGCTATAATTTTGTATTTATATCATGCAAAACCGAAGAAAAAATTGTACTAAACGATTGCCAAAACAAAACTTTTGCTTAGATTTACGAAGATTTTACGTACATGCTCCAGCTACATACTCGTAAGATATGTACCCACACATGTGCATGAGAACTGGCACGACGTACAGTTCTTTATCTCTTCTTTCGTAATGTAGTGAACAATTTTATATGGTGGCGAGTAAAGTGCAGGCCGTAGTATGTGGTACTGGAAGGGTGGAAAAGTGGTGGGGGCGTCAATAAAGCCTTACGATCGCTAGGGGAGAATTCACGACACTTCACCCTAAAACAGATCCAGAAAACTCAAGCAGATTCTCCAAATCCACGACAAATGTGCAAAATAGTATTTCCTTGCACGTTTCTATCTAGAACGGAGGCTGTCTGTTTTTACCCTTTTTACTGTGAAAGTTTAATCTGAAAGGGCTACGTGTAGCGTTAGAGTCTGATGTAAACCCTGAGGGTAACCGGTTCGAATCTGAAATACTTCTCGCACAAAGAAAAAGATCTCGAATTCGAACATTTTCCATCGCAAAATGCAATGTGAAAAATAATTTGAATAAGTAAAATTACGGATATCCACATAAGAAACACTTAGTGTAGACATTTTTAATATGTTCGCATTGAAGTGGCGTACATTGCACAGCGGATGTAGAAGGATGGGAGTATGAAAAAGATTTCCAAGAGAGAAGAATATCGGAAAAGAAACGTCTTAGAGAAGGGAAAATATTAAAATTGTAACGAAATTATGTAATTCAAGTAACGAACAAAATTCGATAAATTGGGAATAAAAATTTTGTTTGACTGATTAAAGAGTTAAGATTATTATTACGGTCGTTGGACATATTTATGTATTAAATTAAACGGATATTCTATACGAACCATATATTTTACTGAGAAGTAAATCTCGACGTTTCGCTGAAGTCTATTCAGCGTCATCGCTCTCCTGATGACGCAGAATAAGACTTCAGCGAAAAGTCGAGATTTTCTTCTTAGTTAAATATACGGTTCGAATAAAATATCTGTTGTATTTAACACATAAATTGTTTGAATAAGTTAAAACTAATAAGTAAATAAGGTCAGAACTATGGGATCCACTACTTTACACAGAAATAAGACAAAGTAATTACCCGCAAACTAGGCTGATCGAACCTTCAAAATGTGAAAGGCCTGTTTGCAAGCTGAGGGTCGACAATTGTGTCAATTAATTATCGGAATTATTTGATTGTGTGAAATATTATCATAAATATTTAACTATTAAAATCTGAACAGGCGGTTCAAAATAAATTATTACTTACCTGCATAGTATTGGTATTGGAAATGTTACTACCCATTAATTTCAATAATTACATAATTTGCAGTACAGCAGCATTACATTGTTAAAATTTATTTTGAAAAAATATTCTGTCTCAATAAAAATGTCAAACATCCACATTTCAAAAATGTTCGTGTTTAAATTTTTCTCCACATATGATAACACTGAAATAAATTGGGCTTTTGATTATAAAGCATTCACGGTATAGTTAATTCACGAATTATACAACTGTATTTTCAACATAAGTTTTTTTTTTCTTAATGATTATTTTCGTTAATTTAGCCCACCTAATCCGCAGATCCGGCTGTTTTTTTTGTATATATAATTTGATAATAGTAGTAAACTTAAGGACATGAAAATGAAGACAGTTTTAATTTAATTACAATATCGGCGAATGATTTTGTAGTGACATTATTCATATAATTAATAAGATTAAACGTTATTTTTACCATCTATTTGTTGAAAATATCAACATATTTCGGGGCCAAAGGTCCTTTCATCAGGATACAATGTGTACTAATTCAATTTACAGTTTTACTCATTAATTTAGATAAATTATAGAAGTCTCACAGAGATGAATCTATTTACATAAAAATAAAAAATATATTTTTATATTGATAGTTTTAATCGTATTTAATTCAATTGCATAATTGAGAATAAACTAGGTTTTAATTACTTTATATCAATTTCGGAATCGCAAACTGTCTAACTTTAATTTTTCTATTCTATTTAAATGCATTTTTTTTATATTTTGCAGCCGCAAGGCATTCCTTATTCCCGGTTCGGATCCTAACAAAAGTGGCGTAGCGTAGCGACGACAATGGAAGTGAATTTCGACGTCGGAATAACTAATGCATCGTGGAGTTTTACGAATAGTGGGCTGGCATCTTATTAAAGGAGATTCAAGATTCAGAAAATAAATTAACATATACCGCTTTTTAAGAGTTTTAGAAAAAATAGCTTTTAGTTTATCTCCTAGAAACTGAGAATTTTATTACTTGAATATAATTTAAGAAATTTGAGGGTACATGATTTAAATATAAAATGTATGTCATATTTATAAGAAAAATATATTTATCTGAAACAAGATACGTTTTCTCATAAAATAACAATTTCCCTTCATATTTCGATAAATCGAACCTTAATTATGCAAAAA
Organism: Agrypnia vestita; assembly: GCA_016648135.1. NCBI lineage: Eukaryota > Metazoa > Arthropoda > Insecta > Trichoptera > Phryganeidae > Agrypnia > Agrypnia vestita. The sequence continues at coordinate 3,906 of JADDOH010001744.1, read as the reverse complement.
ATGTTTCCTAACATTCAGTTAGTCCTTAAATATTTTTCAAAAAATCACACAAGAGTTCTCTTTCCTCATGTTCGTCATGAATAAAAAATCTCAATAAAATAAATGTCAATGTAACAAGTTATTATATTAGAATGTAATGTATACCATATATTAAATAAATTATGTTTCAATATTTTAGAAATATGTGTAGGTGGATCTTTTTACTCTTTGTGTACATTTTTCAAATCTTAATCTTATACATATATAAAAAATCAGCCTGCTTATATTTGTGTTCGCAAAACTTGAAAAGTAGTCGACCAATTGACTTTAAATTTTCACACAAAATTGAATACATGTATTGTAAATCTAACTGCTCTATATAACTATAAAATTTAATAAAACTTAATGTCTGTCTGTCTATCTACACCGTTTATCCGATCTGACTCAAATTTTGCATACTTATTCTTTAGGACTCGGCGGATAAAATGGGTTACATTACCCCACCCTTTACACCACCTCCACCCCCTTATATTTTTTCTGTACAAATCTTTGACCGATTTGACCCAAATTTTGCATAATTTTATGTCCCGTAAAAAACAAAGGCTACATTTTCTCCCTGGACATTCCATCCTAGATTAAAAGGAAACATTGTTTTTATTAGAGGTTCTTCAAGACAATGGAATCTTTATTTTCTCCCACAAAATCATTTTTTATTTAATCCTTAACCCGTGGAATGCCGGAAATAAACAGCTAGTTCAAAATAAAAGTGCAATGTGGTTCAATTATCTTTTCAGAAATTTGAAAATTAGAATATCGTTTTACTACTGTACGTTAGATAGGTATGTATGTCGGTAAGTATGTAGATCTTTTGCGCCCATTCAAACGGGTTGTGTACGCTGTAATAATAGTTGAATTGTTAATGTAGAGAATTCACAGTGTCTGAAGAAACGAAGAGAAATTTTAACACAAAAACACAAAACAAAAAGTTAAATTAAATCATAATTATTTCTAAATTCGTTAAACTGAGTGAATCAAACATGAGTCAACATTTTTTCAAATTATTTACAGATGCCCACAATGTTATAAAAATGTGCATGTATCATACATTTTATAGGTTTAAATCGTTAATTTTTTCCTAATAGAATAATTTTCAATTTCAATTTTAATTTCAATTTTTATTTATTACATAATATGTACATTACAAACTTTATGTTTAATGCATACATATTATGAATTTATATCTAAAAATATACATATACACATATATATACATACATACACATATACTTACATATATACATACACACATACATATTGTATATTAAAATAACAATTTATTATTAACCAATTAAAAGTGACCTGTACAATCTGGTTAGAGGTGTAGGAGAATCCTGCTTCGGAAAATCCCCTCAGACACATGGAATATATCAATATCCAAAGCGATCTTGTTCAGCATAGCTGTAGCTTTTCCAACAGGCATAACCATCGGCAGGTTGGTCCTGTATATTGGAATGTGAAACAATCTATGCTGACGATGTCTAAGTAATTATCAGGAACATACAAACCAATGCTCTGCATAATTTCAGTATTGTCGATCATACCGCGCAACAATCGATAAAAATGTGTAATCAAATACACATTCCTTCTAGTCTCTAAACTATTGTAGCCAAGCATACCCTGGAGAAACTCGGTTGGGTAAAGCCAAGGATAATGCCCGTACTCTCTCATGTAGAGATATCTCAGAAACTTCTTTTGGACTTTCTCCACCATAAGAGAGTACTTGCTCTCATGTGGCCCCCAGATCATCGAGCCACTCTCGAGTCTACTCCGCACCAAGGAGTTGTAAAGAGTTCTCAGTACGCGGGTATTCTCGAAAACCCTGGCAGTACGCAGAACAAATCCTAACATTCTCAGAGCATTACCACTGATCGTCTCTATGTGATCGTGAAATGTCAGGTTGCTTACAAATCTAACACCTAGATCTTTAACATTCGATGTTCTTGTCAGATTTTGGTCGTTCATTTTGTAGCGAAAAAATAGAGTTTTTTGAGCCCTAGTGAAGGATGTAACCGAACACTTGGAAACATTAAACAAAAGTTTATTTCGTCTACCCCATTCACATATATTTAATATATCTGTTTGGAGAAGATGAAAATCGTCCAAAGTTGACACCTTTAAGAAAAGCTTTAAGTCATCCGCAAATAACAGAAAGCGCGAGTTTAAAATGACATTTTTTATATTATTGATAAAAATCGAAAACAACAATGGACCCAGGTTAGATCCTTGCGGGACACCCGAGAAGGTATAGAAGCACTCTGACGCGAATAGACCGTAGGAGACGTATTGGTTCCTATTTTGGAGGTAGCTCGCCATAAATTTTAACATACCATCCGAGAAACCAATCTCATACAACCTTTTCAATAAGACATCATGGTTGACTGTATCAAAGGTTTTGGCGAAGTCTTATATGAACAGTCTACCTGATGTCCCGCGTCCAGAGCTTCCGGGACATAATTTGTGAAAATCATCAGATTGGTCTCAACCGAGCGGCCTTTCCTGAATCCATGTTGTTCATCAATTATAAACGGCTCTACTCGGGAAGCGACGGTTTTACTTATTATGATTTCAAATACCTTAGCTGGTGCAGAGAGAACAGCTACAGGTCTATAATTTTCTACGGATAACTTAGAACCACTCTTGTGTATGGGAGTAACTTTTGACGTCTTCCATGTTTCCGGGAAGACCCCTGTATTTACAGAAAGATTAAACAAAAAACATAGCGGTTTTTTTATCACTTCCACACAGCCTTTTAAGAAGAATGTTGGAATGAGATCTGGCCCAAGAGAATGGGTATTACTTAGATTTTTAATAGTGTCGGCCACATCCTTTTCATTGATATACTGAACATCAATAGACTGTGCACCGATCGGAGAACATGTTTTAGCAATATTAATATCGAGAAGCGGAGGTTCATTACTATAGACTGTTTTAAAATGACCTGCAAACGCTTCGGCAATATCTGCACCCCGTACCATTTTTTCGCCCCAAGTCATGGAATCAATATTCCCACCATCCGCTTTTTGGGATTTTATATAGGCCCAGAACGTATTAGGGTCTTGTACGTTTGTTTCCATCCTGGAAATGAACTCTCGGTGTGCCAATCGAATGCTACGTCTTACGATAGATCTGTAATGTCCAAACATTTCATAATCACTGTGACGGCCAAAGGCTTTCCAGTTTTTATGATAGAAATGTTTAGTTCGTATATCCCTAACAATATCCCTAGAAAACCATTCCGGATATCGCCTTCCGCCGGTAGCCTGAGATTTTCGTGGGAAGCAGGAATCTAGTACACCCTCGACAGTATAATAAAAATATTGTACCGCCTCATTCACATCCGATATGGTATACATCTCGCCCCAGTCGGTAGCGTCCATAAGAGAGTACAGTCTGTCGAAGTCACCTTTATCAAAGTTCCAGCCCCTCCGACGAACCGTACCCTCTCCGGGAACTCTAGTTCGACGGGGGCGATATGAAATCGGATTGTAACAAAATTCAAGTGCGGGATGGTAATTATCTTCTTTCGTAAGAGGTGATAATGACCGAGAAATATCAACTGCTCTTCTACAAAATATTAAATCCAGAGTTCTTTTTCTGGAGTTCAAAATATTATTATACTGCGAGAGACCTAACATAGAGCATAAAAAAATTAAGTCGGCTTCTACGCTCGAATTGTCACGAGCTGACTGCAGGTTAAAGTCTCCCCATATAATGAGGTTTTTATCCTGAAGTAGTTCTAAACTGGATAACATCTTATCGAAGAACAGTCGATACATATCAGTCTCACTCGCCGGAGGAAAATATAATACACAAACGAACGTAATATCGAGTTCGTATGTCAGTTTTACCCGGAGATCTTCATTGGAC